>JACEEZ010024401.1:95000-96491 GCA_016584305.1 Chionoecetes opilio | reverse complement strand
TTGATATGCTCCATGTTAAAGTAGTCGAAATTTTTGCACGATTAAGTGAATATTAATTTCATGCATATTTGTTCAGTCTCATTATAGCTTTATTTAGTGTGTTTTACTGTGTTTTATGTGATAATATTATAGAACAAACATTTCCGAAGATAACAGTATATCATTTATACTGATAAACATATATTTGGTAGGGGAAAATTAGTACAGTGGTGGGCGTCGTTAATCAAAAAGTTAACTTAGTCAACCGTTAATCCGTTAACCAAAAAATTAACTTCGATAACCATTAATCAGTTAATTCTTTAAAAATGTAACGGAAGTTATCGATAAACCGTTAACGTTAATTTTTATTATAGAGAACAAAAAAAATCAGATTTTGCTCTAAAAACACCTAAAAACACCTTTGAAAAGTGCCAAAACTATAAAATCAGCCTTTATGGGGTTTTGTAAGGGCTTTAGAACCCAAAAGCTATAGTTTTTTTTTGCGTCAGAGTTAAAAAGGCTGATTTTATGGTTTTAACTTTAAAAAAACCCTAAAAAAGGCAGATTTCATAGTTTTGGCCCTGTTTAAGGTTTTTAAAGGCTTTTAGAGCCAGAAAAGGGTGAACAAAAAGTAATAAGTGGCGTTGTATCGGGGTTGAAAGAATGACGCGTACAATATTAAATATGCTAAGACTCTACATCTGTATTGAAAATCTGAAAATGATAAACTTTTAAACGTTTACCGGTTTTTATGAAATTTTTGGGTTAGCGGACTTGAGTTAACGGAAGTTAAATATAACGGAAGTTAATTAGTCCGATAATGATTTCCAGAGTTAACTTAAGTTAAATCGTTAACGAAAATGCTAACTTCGTTAATTAACGATTAACGGTTTGGTGCCCACCTTTGAAAATTACCATAAGCCGGCAGACACGGGCGGCAAGTGGAGCTTGTTGGTCCTCCACGCTCGCATCTCCCGCGTCTTTCGCCTGCACAACGAGGGCTGTGACGTCACGTGCAAGGCACCTATCTAGTCAAGATTTATGGACATTTGGAACGGGATCTTAATATTCAGTGTAGTTGCCCATTAATCAATCATTCAAACATACAGTATATTGCCTAATGTCGAATATCAAACCACACGAATATTAATACAATGCATATCCCATACCCATCCTGACTTCCTAATGCAGCAGTTCTTAGCCTTGAGTGCACCGATTACCCTCAGGGATACTGAAATACGTAAACTTAAGGGTGTAATGGAAATGAGTTGCATTCACATGCAATGCAATATCTTCGGCTTGGACAACATTGCTTCAGTAATAGTGACTTTCTATTTATAGTATATATCAAATGTATTGTATTATTTTCCTGATGTTTTTTGGTTGATATTTATCTGAGAAGTAGTGAAAAAGTCATAACAACAATTTCTACTTCTTTGTAGTAGTATGATAATCATAATATTTGTAGTCTAGTTCCAGATCTAGTGGTTCGTGAGGCATCATCGCATGCCT
>JACEEZ010024401.1:45000-90000 GCA_016584305.1 Chionoecetes opilio | reverse complement strand
CATAGATAGGAGGAGGCGATGTTACACAAGGAATATTTCTATATGAGCGAATGGCATGTGCTGGGTTAATAAAATACATATGTTCATGGATATATTCCCTGCGTAATACCGCCTTAACTTGCGCTGTGATAGGAACAGTCGGCCGATTATACAAGTAGGCCAAAACTTGAGGTGTGAGGTGTCGATCTATAGATATTAGTCAAGCAGCTGAGCGGACATTTCGCCATCTGAGCCAGTTTCTCTAATCTGGGTTCACTAGCAATATAATCAAATAAAAATAATCATACTTTGATAATTATACTTACGCATAAAGAAAAAAACAATAAATGAATGATTGTCGTGAGTTATTTCCAGCTCGGGAGACAGATAACTGCTTATGAAGTATCTATTTTCCATTCCACATGTATTGTGCCTACCTTCCGGTCAGACACCTACCAAGCCACTCACTTGTGTTGGTGCATAGGTATTTTGTTTTACCCACACAGGAATCGGCTATGGCCAGCTAATCGCTACCTGGTCTGTGCTGACGTATTACTGTTCTTTGATGGCGGTGACGGTGTTCTACTTCGTCATGTCCTTCAATACGGTTCTCCCGTGGTCTGTGTGTACGACGCCTGGGCGGACGAGAACTGCGTAGATGCCTCCAGTACCAACGTCACCTACAATAACAAGTCTCAGTCGTCCTCGGAGCAGTACTATTAGTGAGCCTCAATACTCACAAACGCATGTCAGAAGGATAATAATATTGAATACCAAACTACATTATTCTTCCTTTGTTATTCTGCTTATCTATACCTGTTCATGTATTCATTCATTAGTTTTCCTTTCCTGAATAATTGTCCTTAGTCCTTGTGCCATAATATGAGTGGTGGCCTGAAAAATTCTATATGAACTTTAGGCACCGAATATTTAGGTTTACAGCATTAATATTCATTCAATCATTTTTTTTTTAATATTTAAGTAATTTTTTTCAAATATTTAGGATTTTCCTTTTCCCCCCTCCTTGCCACCGACACAGTCAGTACGTGATTCATTTGAAGGATGACATTAGCGACGGTATTGGATTCCCGGACTGGAGGTTGACTATCTGTCTGGTCTTCTCGTGGATATTGGTCTTCTTAACCCTGGCCTGGGGCGTCAAGTCCTCGGGCAAGGTCCGGCAAGGTCAAATTGCAACATGTTAGACCATATCGAAGCTGTAATTATATACATAAAGAGATTATTGCCTTGGGTTTGGTCGGGTCGCTGCGTCAATTTAGTGTCGCTGCAGGTGGCGTACTTCACGGCGTTGTTTCCCTACGTGGTGCTGTTCACGCTGCTGGTCCGTGGGGTGACGCTGCCCGGTGCCATCGACGGGATGCTCTACTTTATCACGCCGAAGTGGGAAAAACTACTTGATCCGAATGTAAGTGGCCGATATGCCGCCGCCTTGTTACACTGCTGACAAAGACGCAGGTGTTAAACACATTCACTAGATTGACTAGAAATACAAACAGTATGCAGCACTGACTAATGTGTGCCTTAGCATGTTCCCCTCTCTCTCGATCTTTCCAGGTGTGGTTCGCCGCAGTTTCACAATCCTTCTTCAGCCTCAGCGTCGGATTTGGCCCTATCATCACTTTCTCGTCATACAACAGCTTCTCGCAGAATATTTACAGGTGTGAAATATATTATGCTTTGTTATTGAAACATAAGGAATCAAATGAGAGAGTGAGACATGAAGATGTGGTTAGGTGATAACAGTAAGGGATTAATTGAAAAATAGTTAATTTGCATGTTTTAAAAGTCATGGTTGAGCAACTTCAGTGCATAATTTCTGACGGAACGTGAACTGATAACTTAATGACGTGCTTCTATAGCATCTGCTGCATGACGTAACAGTTTACCTAACGACCTAATTCAACTCAACAAAACAAAAATCTAATCTAACTTGACTCAAACCTGCTGTGTATGTCCAATATTGTCCATGTTCACTGGTTGGCTACATATCTTGAAGGTTAATGAATCATTCATTTAATTTCCCGGTAAATCTTGGATTAACTGGCGATACTCCCTCAGGGACGCGTGGATCATCAGCTTCACAGACACTTTCACGTCGTTGCTCGCCGGCTTCACCATCTTTGCCATCCTCGGTAACCTCTCCTACGAGTTCGACACAAACATTGAGGACGTGGTGCGCGGTGGCGTCGGCCTCGCCTTTGTCTCCTATCCCGACGCCCTGGCCAAGTTCGACTGGGCCCCGCAGGTAACCCATCGTCTACGAAAAGGAGGGATATTGTACCTCACCGCTTTCGTTGATGAAAGTGCTAGATCGTGATTACCAGAGATTCTTTGTGGCCACAGTTAAATGCATCTAGTCAGTGATGCATTGCGTATAGTGTATATATATATATAGTATAGCCTACCTATTACGAGGAATATATCTACCAACATTAATTACTCTACACTTGTCAATATTAAATTCCATCTGCCACCAGATGACTCACTCGTTTAACTTATCTAAGTCTGACATAACCGACTTGCAGGGAGACTTAGCTAAGTTAAGCGAGTGGGTAGTCATGTGTTAGATGAAATTCAATATTGGCAAGTGTAGCGTATTTATTAATGTTTGTTGAGAAAATCCTCGTAATAGGTACACTATAAAAACTGCACCACTGAAAACATCAGACGGTGAGAGAAATTATAGATGTATGTCTTCAGTATGTGTATCTTCACCTATCAACTCGACATAACCTTCCAGACAACCTATCAGATAACTATCCCCTCTCCTTCAACGACACTCAACTGTCTCCCTCTTCTACAATGAACATACTAGGAGTATCCTTTACTAAAAATCTGAACTGGAAATCTCACCTCTCAAATATTGCAAAAACAGCTTCTATGAAGTTAGGTGTCCTGTGGCGTCTGCACCCATTTTTTTCTCCCTCCCAGTTGCTTGCTCTGTACAGGGGCCTTATCCGCCCATGTATGGAGTACGCCTTTCATGTTTGGGGGGGTTCCATTTATACAGTCCTCCTAAACAGGGTTGAGTCAAAAGCTTTTCGTCTCATCAACTCCTCTCCTCTGACAGACTGTCTTCAATCTTTAAATCACCGCCGCAATGTTGCTTCTCTTGCTATCTTCTACCGTTATTTTCATGCTCACTGCTCTTATGAACTTGATAACTGCATGCCTCCTCCCCTCCCGCGGCCTCGCTGCACAAGACTTTCTACTCATTCTCATCCCTATTCTGTCCATCTCCCTAATGCAAGAATTAACCAGTATCTTCACTCTTTCATCCCCTTCACTGGTAAACTCTGGAACTCCCTGTTTCTGTTTTTCCTCCTGTCTACGACTTAAATGTTTTCAAGAGAGGAGCAACGAGACACCTCCCTAACTAAATTGGTCCACCCCTCCTTTTTATATTCTCTTACTGTCTCCTTTATAGGGACTGGCAACTAAGCGGGCTTTTTGATACTTTAATTTTTTTGCCTTTGGCCAGTCCTTTGTAATGTAAAAAAAAAAAAAAAAAAAATGTAGTTGTATAGGTTCAGACCTTCGTCCTAGAAAGCAATGTATTGAGGCTAGAAATCGAACTAATGGGATATTAGGATCCATTGCCTTGAGTGTTTAAAGTAAAAGTGCTGAGGTTATTCTAAAATCTAAAGCTATTTGGCTTTAGTTAGAACTCACCTCGACTATGCAGTGCATCTTTTGGTCCCCGTAATGGACATAGGATTTTTAGAATAAGTGCAGAGAAGAATGACCAAAATGACACAGGTGATGCACAAACTCGGTTATGAGAGAAGATTGAAGCTTTAAATTTACACTCACCGGAGAGAGTAAGAGGTGATCCGATAGCGGTATTTAAGTGGATAAAGGGATATAGTAAAGGACATTAAGAAAGATCGTATGGCTATTATTTAGGATAGAACGAAAAAGTTAGTGATTCAAGATGGACAAATGTAGATTTAATAGAGATAGGGAGAAATTGGTTCACAAAATTAATAGACTGGTAGAATAATGGAATAAAAAAAAAATTAGGTAGATAGTGCGGAGTCTTTGTGGAATTTTAAAAGAAGATTAGACAATTTTAGGGATAGGGATCAAATATTGATGCAGGTAATGTAAGTAACAAGACCTGCCACATGTATAAATCTCCCGGCCTCTTGTAGCTTCGTTAAAATCTCATGTTCTTATGGTATCCCTCCTTTCACAGCTATTTGCGGTGCTGTTCTTCCTGATGTTATTCACGCTGGGCGTCGGCTCGGCGGCGGGGCTGGCAGGCTGCGTCATGGGCGTGATCTCCGATATTTTCCCGTCCATCAAGAAGGTCCACATCACGCTCGTCGTTTCTGTCGCTGGTTTCCTCTGTGGCCTCGTATATGTCACACAGGTGATCTGAAGTGGAATTCTGATGCCGATGTGTGTGTGTGTGTGTGTGTGTGTGTGTGTGTGTGTGTGTGTGTGTGTGTGTGTGTGTGTGTGTGTGTGTGTGTGTGTGTGTGTGTGTGTGTGTGTGTGTGTGTGTGTGTGTGTGTGTGTGTGTGTGTGTGTGTGTGTGTGTGTGTGTGTGTGTGTGTGTGTGTGTGTTTATCTATTTGTAATTTACAAAAGTGAGTCAACCTTGTATATCTCGTCTTTAATCCCAAATGATCCTATTTTTAAAAAATCTATGACGCATACTGCTTGTATACCGCTTTCTCTGATAATTTAGATTCCAATGATACATTGCGCTATTAGGATATTATACTTTTGTACTTTCCTTATCTCCTCTTCTATTGTTTAGAATACTTTAGATTTTTGTTCTGCCCTGTGTGTGTGTGTGTGTGTGTGTGTGTGTGTATGTGTGTATGTGTGTGTGTGTGTGTGTGTGTGTGTGTGTGTGTGTGTGTGTGTGTGTGTGTGGGTTTTAGCCTGTCTGCTTGTCTACATATATTTTTCATTCCTTCAGGGCGGGCAGCAAATCCTGGAGATGGTGGACTTTTTCGGTGGAAGTTTCATCATATTTTTCCTCGAGGTTTTATCTTTAATGGGTCTTGTATACGTCTACGGTGAGTCATCTATTTAAAAAATTTCTTGACAGTTTCTTGACACAATTAACTAAAGAGGTAAATTATGGTACTCTAACATGTTTTTTTTTTGTGTGTGTGTGTGTGTGTGTGTGTGTGTGTGTGTGTGTGTGTGTGTGTGTGTGTGTGTGTGTGTGTGTGTGTGTGTGTGTGTGTGTGTGTGTGTGTGTGTGTGTGTGTGTGTGTGTGTGTGTGTGTGTGTGTGTGTGTGTGTGTGTGTGTGTGTGTGTGTGTGTGTGTGTGTGTGTGTGTGTGTGTGTGTGTGTGTGTGTCTGTGTGTGTGTGTGTGTGTGTGAACTTTTATAATCTGTTTATAGGTTATAAAAACATCTTCCGTGACCTGCGGTTCATGCTGGGGTTTGAGGTGGACGTGTTCACCAAGGCGTGCTGGGTGGTCATCACGCCCTTGACGCTGCTCACCATCTTTGTGTACAACATGGTAGTCTTCGAGCTGCCCACCTACAACGGCGAGGCTCTCCCACAGATCGCTTACAGTACGTTCATGAGTTACGTTCTACGATTTACAACTGTCACAGCACCGTCCTTTACATAACTCGTCCCCGTCACATCCCATCCCTGTCACACACCTGTCCCTGCCACAGTCCCTCCCCCCCTGACAGTCACCTGAAAACCATAGACTGCATATTTGGTACCTCTTATAGAATGTTATCAAATGTAAAGGTGGCTTTTCAGTAAATGGATAAGAACATGACGAGTAAGTTGATAACTATAATGATAAGACAGAGACTGGAGTATACGGCCTATGTGCAGTCACTTCATAAAAGAAAACACGCATAGAAATGGAAAAAAAAGGTACAAAGAGCAGCAACGAAAATGGTGTCTAGTTTGATGGACATGTCATATGAGAAAAGACTAAAGAGAAATGGGTTTACTTACATGAGAAAAAAGAAGAAAAAGAGGAAACTTGATAATGATATACAAGCTAATGAAGGGTATGAAGGAGTATAAGAGAGGAGACATGATCGTACAGTCAGAAAGAGAACCAGAAAATATGTAAAGATACAAGAACAAATTGAGAAAGACTAGATGTATGAGTGATATCAAGAAAAATAGGTTTCCACGCAAGTATAGACATTTGGAATAGACTGGGTGAAAAAAATATTGCAGCTAATAGTGTATTTTTACCATCATAAATATAATAGACTATACTTGCATTCACCTTTTATAGTGTACGTAAGTACAGGGCCTAATCTATGCTGGTGTGTCCTTTCTCAATATTTATATGTAGATAGTTTTTTCTCACATTGTGAACACTTAGTGCATTTTGACCATCTTAAAATTTGATAAAATAGACCCTTTTTTTATATGTGAAACACACACACACACACACACACACACACACACACACACACACACACACACACACACAACCGATCCATCATACACGCACGACCGGTCTAGCACACACACAGACACAGTCACACATACCATGGGGTACTCCGTAGTGTAGCGGTTAGCACGCTCGGCTCACAACCGAGAAGCCCCGGGTTCAATCTCCCGGCGGAGCGAAGACAGACGGGCGGTCTTCTTTAAACCCGAGCCCCTGTCCACCCAGCAGTGGTACCGTGTGTAAGCCGGGGTTTGTGACCCGCCTCCCGAGGTGGTGGCTTCGGCCAACACTAAGCACTAAGGATGAATGATAAAATGTAGCTATGAAGACGGGGCCATGCGAGCGTAGCTCAGGCCCTGTAAAATACAGCTAGATGAATACAACTAGAGCTAGGGGGGGGGGGGGGGCACTCAGTAGAGCGCATACCTCCGCCCGAATATTTCATCAAATATACGTATATATATATATATAGCTTAACTCTAGCTTCCTTGCACACTAATCAGTTATTACTGTCCCTGTACAGCCTGTGGGTGGATCCTGACCAGTGTGGCCGTCGGTCTTGTCCCTCTCTGCTTCCTGCACTCTCTCTACCACACATCTGGAGACACAGTCGTTCAGGTGAGTCCAGCGGCCGCCAAATAATGCTGGTCAAAGTTAGCAAGCTTGAAGCAGGCATGCTTACTATATAGAAGTACTAATAAAGATGGGGACATACGCTATGCTGCGCGTGGCCTCGGTGCTCATCTCCGTCGCATTTGCCTTTGAGCTGTGTGGTGGGTGACAACCCATTATTACCACGCGACACGGGGCTAATGTGACATCTGGGTTACCTCAGTTACCTTCCCCAGGTTTCCCCAGGTACCCATTTATCAACCCCGAAAAGGAGGGATGAACAGCTGTTTGGGCTGGCCGCCGACTTGCCCTGGCCGGGATTCGAACCAGGGCCCGCAGGTTCGTAGCTAACCGCGTAGGACCACTACACCACGGAGTCGGTCGACAAGATTAATATATTATATATATCTATATATAATAATATATTATATATATATATATATACAATGTATATATATATTATATATACATATATATTATATATATACGTACATCACCATATGATTTTGGCTTTGAGGTCTCACCGTAGGCAATTCAGGTATTCCAATATATTCCATATGCTTACCTTTATTGGTGAAGTGGGACTGGGAAGGGGGGAATACTCTGACAACGGAAAAGAGCCAACAAAGTACTTTTTTCCCCCTATTGCTTCTCTTAAGAGAGAGAAGCACGGGCTAAATCGAAAAGCCGTCAGAGTGTTCTGGTATTATAAAAGTAACGGGGGGGAGGGTAGGAGGAGGAAACAAGGGCAAGCGAGCGTAGGTAAGGAGAGGATGCCAATCGTACAAGTACATAATCCGGCTCTGGGGGAGGGCAGGGATCAGGATTGGCGAAGTGAGTGGGATGATTGCTGGGGCAGTGGAGCAGGTAGTGCTCAAGGGGATTTGTGGCTCTGCGAAGCCAGTGAAGGGGACAGGGGCGGGCAGGGGCGGTCGTCACCAAAGATTGGGTGGACAAAGTACCATCAATTCTCACCTTCATAGTATAAGGCCGCCACTAGCAGTCGGAAAATTGAAGATAGGGAGAAAGATCTGGTGAAAGTGATCAAAAAAAAACATCTCCCAAACTCATGTCCTGTTGTGGATACCTCGTTCTTTGATCGTATCCTTGTGGCTGCATATCTGTGGAAACACGATGCCTTATCTAGTTGTACTACTCATGTTACCTTCTTCCTTACGCTTGAACTCTCATGAAGAACAGAATAATTTAGTATTACATAAAGCTAAACAGCCTCTGATAGTTTTTCATAGGACATATATATATAAAATTGTGATCACCAAAACGACCTACAGTAATAAAATATTGATGTTTTTTGCTGTATATTATCCACACCGTCATGGTATTGTCTCCACAGAGGCTGCGGGACCGTATTCAGCCCAATCAGAACTGGGGGACCCGGGAGACCGCGGACAAGATCCGGTGGGAGAGCTGAACGAGGAACCCCTTTCGTAGTGTATCTTATTTAGTGTATTATATATATATTATATAATATATATAATATTGTGTGTGTGTGCGGGGGGGGGGGGGGGTGGATCCCCCTAGTGGGTTTGGGTGAGCGCGACTGGGGTGAGCTGGGGTGTTAAAGCTATCTATATTATATGTTGACCCAAAACAGCGCACTCTTGTTTATCAGATCTTCAGGAAAGGCGTATTCTCAATCTTTATACATTATATATCAGACAGGGTGACCCGGTCAGTAATAATTTAATTTTACTGATCAAGGGTGTGAGCTATATCTGCAGGTGAGATATAAATACGCCGCCAGGCAGTTCACTGCCAGATATAATATATTCAATAAAGGAACCCAATGTAGGACTAAGATGAAAAAAATAGTATTATTTAGTGGTATGAAAAAGTAATACATAAAATGGTTTTAAGGACATGATTGCGTCTCCAACTCAGCTACCTCCATGGACAAAATCATAAAATTATTTAGGTTTCTTCCTTACACTTTTATTGATATATCATGGACCACTGTATATCTGACTGCACTCGACAATGTTTTGAAATTACAAGCTGCATAGCGGCTGCGGCCCCGCCCAACAAAGCGATTAGTGGTCTAGGACTGATCATATAGACTGGTTTTATCCAGATATATGAATACCTGTATGTAATCTTCAAAATGTTTGTTCTTTATTATAATCAAATAAAAAACAGTAAATACACGCTAAAGTAAATGCCATTTTCGAGACTATGAGAAAATAGTGCATGATGAACTTAATATTCACTTAACTCTTCGTCGTATAAAACTTTGCGTTCAACTTTTATCATGAATTGTATCAATAGACAGCGCCAATTTATTAGCTTCCATGATATATTTCGTTATTGATAATGAATTAGGAAACTATGCATTTAATTAGGCGTTAAATAAAAAAATATAAAAAAATCATCAATCGGGTTAATTTTTCCGATTGATGATGTTTATTCTATTTAACTAATAATTCGTTTTTTGATAATGAATCAGCACCATGTATAAATTAGCGTTAACTAAATAAATACCTCACAATCGGGAAAATTACCCGATTGATGATTTTATTATTTATTTAACGCTAAAGTATGCTATGGTTCTAATTCATTTAATCAGTAACGAAATACCCATCCAATGCGAAAGATAATAACAAATGCGCTTCTTATTGATACCCTTCATTGATAAAAGTGACTCAAAGTTTTAAATGGCGAAGAGTGGTTGAAAGTGAATATTAAGTTCCATGCAATTTCTTCATAGTCTCGTAATGCCATTTCTTGAGAGGGTTTTTAAGGTTTGTTTTACGGTTTTTGTATTGATAATTATATTAGAACAAACATTTACGAAGATTACAGTATATCATATATACTGATAAACCAGGTCTATATGATGCGTATTATATATATATATATATATGAATCCGAGGCGGCCCTCGACCTCAGGGCAAGTTCAGGCCATGTGCAACAAGCCGATATTCCGTGCGGCAGTTCCAGGTATACAGTGGTTATGGCTAGATCATTTCTCATATCTCTTCTCTTCTCTCCCTCTTATGCAAACCATGAATTTCTTGCTATTTATAGTCTGCTTTATTTTTTGATTCCGATTTCTCTTCCTCTTTTCCTATGCCTCAAAAATCTCTTATTCGTCACATTCGCCCTTCACCGATTCCATTTATAAACCATTCATATTTTCTTTTTTCTCTTGGGTGTATATTAATGGAATATGTTTAAAAATCATTTTCATATGACAGAAAGAAAAAATACTATATTTCACTTGCCACATCATTCACTCTTCATTTTACCCGTCAACTTCTTCAAAAAAAATGTTCAGTCTTCGGTAGATTTTCCAAAAGTCTCTTCTGCACTCCTTTTGTATGATTATCTTCATCCCCTATTCCTTTTACGTCTCCATTTATAAAGTACATAGGTCACCTCTTCCTATGGGGCACCCATGATTTATCTCTTTGATACGTCTAACATTTGTTTAAACAACAAGATCAAACCTGCTGGGTTGTTCATATCACCTATATCTTGTGTTTTCTGTCATCCATGAGTCATCGTTTTTTTATCTAAAGCCGAGAGAGTCCTCCCTAGCCTTGGGTTTTTTATCATTGTCAGTTTCAACAATCTATTCCCCAAAGCATTTTCATTTCAATCAAGTAGTTCAATTTCACAGTCGTTTATAGCCAGATTAATTATATTCAAAGCTGATTTCATATATACAATGGTATATAAACATGGTCTGGGCCCGCTTAAATGTAAACATTTTTGACAGGCCCCTTGTATGGTATAGCTATAAATGCATTGCAATGGACAACAAATCATATTTACGTATTATATTTCGACTACCTTTGTTATCGAGATTTACATAGACATACTACCTAACATTATCAAGAACTTCCCAAACATACAAACCAACATAAACTCACTCATTCTATCTAATGATAAAAAATAATCTACTGAAGAAACAAAAATGGACTACTACTCAACATGTATAGATATATTTACGATATATTTCGTTTGTATTATTTTAAATGTATTCTTATCAACAATAATTTGTCATGTGCTGTGGGAAGTTCATTATTCCATTTAATGTATCCGAAAAAATAAGTGACAAATCTTTTATGAGATTTAGTAATTGGAAAAGGTGGTCTAATTTGATGTCTATTCTTGTGTTGTTTAAGTTATGTATTTGAGAAAAAAAGCAGTCTGAAGTTGAAGCCAGAATGAAAAGATATGGAATTCGTTCATGAAGGAGTTTTAGACATTCTAGAACCATAAATATCATTTATTTACGAATTTTAAAGCTTTTAAATAGCGGGAAGGCTGTTGTTCAATGATAATAACTTTGCCTTAGGGTTCTAATTATCCTTTTTTGAAGGCAACGCCAGCGGGTTTTATTGTTGTTATTATTCGCCATACCCCAGACAACATTGCAATATGTTAAATAAGGATAAAGTCACCGTGTAATATAAAGGTTAGTTAATGTTTTCAGTGGATAAAATATGCTTTACTTTATGAGTATTGCACTGATTGATTAGCGGTTTATTATGTATATAAAGCATATGATCCTTCCAACTAAGTGTTGGTCTAAAAAAAACCCTAGGTATTAAATGATTTGATTTAGTATTACTTCCCCGCACATTTCAATATTATATTTACTGTCCAGGGACTAGGACTTTTGTTGCCCAGCATATATCAAATAATTTGTTTTGCATATTAGAGTTAACTATTGCTGATAACCAGGAGAAACAAACACTCTAACGTCAAAATTTAATGTTTCCGTGTAAAAAAAATTTTACATCTGCTGAAGAATAGTAATGTAGTGTCGTCGGCAAAAAAACAAACAATAATAAAATTTCAGTAAATTGGTAAGAAATTGATAATATCATTGATAATCTATATCAAAAATAACAACGGACCACCAATTTGAACTTGTGGAACTCCGGTTTAGTTCTTGCCCAATCCCTGAGCTTATTTGATTCACAAAGTGTGTTGTTTTCTTTGCAACAGGTAACTCATAAAACCAATTCAGACAAGACATCCCTTATACCGTAATGCTGTCAATTTTACTCATCAAAACTTCAGATCAAGTGTATCAAAAGCCTTTTCCAAATCCAAAAAAACGCGTAATTATATATTTACTACAACATACCTCCTGCAATACATTATCCATAACCTTTTGTAATTGCTAATTTGGGAGATAATTTTTCTAAAACAAAACTGCCTATCTGTTAAGATGTATTTCTAGTGAGAAAAATCATACAGCTGTCATTACCAAATCCTCCTTCAAAATGTCTCCCATTACTTTCTTCTGCAGTTAAAGCTCCCAAACAGTCGTGTGTGTGTGTTGTGTGGTGTGTGTGTGTGTGTGTGTTGTTGTGTGTGTGTCTGTTCTGGTCTGTGTGTGTGTGTCGTGGGTGTGTTGGTGGTCTGTCTGTGGTGTGTGTCTGTCTGGTGTTGTCTAGTGTGTTGTCTTGTCGGTGGTCTGTCGGGTGTCGGTCGGTGTGTCTGTCCGGTGTGTCTTCGTCTGTGTGTCTGGTCTGTGGTGTGTGTGGTGGTGTGTGGTGTGTGTGTGTGTGTGTGTGTGGTGTGGTGTGTGTTCTGTCTGTGGTCTGTGGTCTGTGTGTCTGTGTCTGTGTGTGTGTGTGTGTGTTGTGTGTGTATTTACATAGTTGTTTTTTACCTAGTGTGTTGTGATATCGGGATAATGAGTTGCTTACTCGTGGGGTCCGTCTCCTTGTCTTCTATTTGGGTCAATATTAGGCTTTAAAAAAACATGAATACTTTTGGCATCTATACTTCACTATCCAGGCTATTCCACATACAATGCACTGATAGGAAAACTGTAAGTTCTTAAATGGTTTCTTCAAGCACCTTCGCCCATCTTCTTCCATCGTTGTGTGTTCATGACCTTGTTCTTCGTATGACCCTTTTTATGGCTCCCGTTACATACATGTCCTCTTTATCATTTCGCTCCATTCCGACATAGATCCATACATGCTTTCAAGTCTCCTCTTTTTCTTCCCTCTTCCATTGAAGAGGGAAGGTCCCCCCCCAATTTCTCGCCTCTCATAAGTCAGTCTGACCAGGCTGGGAACAATCTTGTGGCTGCTCTCTGTATCTATCTTCTGTACATCCTTCCTCTTGTCGGAGACAAAACTATGTGGCGTACTCCAGTCTAGGGCTATCAGGGCCACAATACATTTCTCAGCATGTCACTCGTCCATATAGACAAAAGCCGTTTCTTGATGTTTGTTAGAAGAAATTAGTTTGTGGTGTGTGTGTGTATTTGCCTATTTGTATTACTATAGTGTATAATTTATAGGATTTAGCCAATAAACTCGTACTATCCGCCTTTTAATATCCAATACATATTTTTCTTTAAATAAATGTAATATTTGTTACACCACCAACTTCTATGGTAATGCCAATCCTTTGATCCTATTAATTGATTGTATTGCCTTTGCATTGTGTGAGGTGTGTGTGTGTGTCTGGGTGTATAAGTAAATAAGTAAGTACGTAAACGTTTATGCTAATAATAAAGACAACATGTTTGTAAATATATAACAAAATTTCATAAAACATTAGCCCACGGTCCGTCGAGCCGGAAGCTCCATGACGGACATATCGTTTTACGTATTGTTAGAGGGCGTGGAAACTTAAGAATAGCCTGAAATGATTATTTGCCAAATAAAGTTACATAACTAGAAATAATTTTTTTTCCCCCAAAACTGAGGTTAACTACATTCCGGATAAGACACGGGGTAATAAATGTGAATTACAGTTAGTAGCAGAATACAAATAATTGTATATGAATAATAATAATAATAATATAATAATAAAAATAAAAAATAATAATACTAATCAATAAATCTATAATAATAAGAATAATAAAAAAATAAAAAACAATAGATATAACTAAAAAACATCAAAATAATAATAGATGAGAGATAAAACTAAAAAATATTTACCATGTAGTAAAATTAATAATAATTACATATTTTGTTGATTAAAAAGTAAATACTTTTTAATTTTTTCTTCAATTAAAACTAAATTGGTAGTTGTAAGGAGAATTTTTATCAAGAGGCATATCATTAAAGAGTTTCGGACCAAAAATGATAAACACTGTTTTAAATAATGGTGTTCTAAATATTGGGACAAATAAGGTTAATATATTACCCTTGTATGGGTAACATTTTCAACTAAATTTAAATATGCGTTTGTCCTTGACTTTTGAATATTAATAATAATGTAAAAATTTGTGACATAACAGGGAATTTTAAAATATTTGTTTCAGAGAATACTTTTGCGGTTGAGTCAAACCTTTTTTAAAGAAAAACTACTGAAAATTCTTTGGAATGGATGTATGTTCATATTAGATAATGTAAAAAGTGTTGTTACTGAGTGAAGAAATGTTTTCATCCAGGAAAAAATTATCCATTAGGAAAAAAATATAATCAGACTTCGGAACATAATGAACCTATTGTGTCGTGCAATGAAAAATTCATTTGCATCTAAGTCTTTGTTATAGTTGTCATCATCCATCTATAGCGAAGGGTTATATGTCCTAAGTTGCTAAACTATTGTACGTTGCAAAGGGATACAGGAGTGTGAAGAATAGCATATAGGGATTCATCACTTAATGTTGCAAAGGTAATATATTTGCACAATGATTCCTTATTACCATAAAATACTAAAGAAAATAAAGAAAATTAATATTAACGAGGTAAGCCGGAACGCCCACTTATATACTTTTTGGTTGCGTAGGTTTCAAGTGATGTCGCTGTTTTACATCATTCAACCGCGGCCAAGTCGAACAGGAGAAACACCGACAAAGGGGCCCTGCCACCAACAGGAGCCGCACCATCACCGCCACCGGGGACGAGGCTGTGCAGCACCAGCGCCAACAGTAGCAGTGGGTGTTGCTGAAGACCCAGCGCCAAACAACAAGCAGCAGTGGAGTTGCTGAAGGACCAGCGACAGCAGGAGCAGGTGGAGAAGGCACTTTCCCCTCCCTCCACGACAGCACCAACTAACTGCTCGCTGCCCCCCGCCGATACGCCTCCCCAAACAGCACCAGCTGATCCATCACCACCCGTAAACGTCAGACCAGCCACCGCTCGTCGAAGCTTCCACCATTGGCAACCACGGTCGTTGCTTTGTTTTTTCCTAATTATTAACTTCGTGATATTTGAAGAAGGCGGACTTCCCCTCCTCCCTGGCTTGCTTTCATTAAAAAAGGAAACTGACTCTTCTTAAGCTCTTGTGATGCCGGACCACAGGTCTCATTAATGTAGATGCCTGTCCCCTGAGTTTCCTGGCGTTCCTGACAAACCGCCTTCACGGTCACCAAACTTCTCGAAACCTCGCAAACGGACTGTTCGGGGTCGCGAGGAGAGGCTGGGCCTGTTCGGTGTACTCGTTCAAGCGCTCATCGAAGGTAATTGTAGTTTCTCCTCCAACAAGTTCGGACACAGTATTTGGCGGGTTCCTTCCCATAGTGTCACACCGGGCTTTTCTTGAATCCCGGCAATTCGTAGGTTCTTTAGTCTGTTATTAATCCTCTTGATAGTTTGTCCTTTTTTCAAACTCTTCAATCCGCTACATTAAATTATAACAATTATAGTTTACTGTCAGTGTCGGATTTCCATGAGCGCTTTTAATTCACGTTGTAGGTCCAGCGTTTCTGCTTGAGTGAATTCCAGGGCTTTTTGTCAAGTCCGTTATGGTTCCTTCAAGCTTTGTATTCGTGATTGTAGTTGTTCCATTTATAAATATCGAAACCGTCCTGGAAGGTATTTGTCCTGGGCCACACGAAGCACCTAATAGCCTAAAGAGCCAGGCTTAAGACAGTACAGCTGAATCTTCTAACACTACCAGGGTCAGGAGCCAACTAATTAGCCGTGTCCGCTTCGGTTCACGGACGTGGCGGAAAAGAGTCGTGTGTAATGTGTGTGTGTGTGTTGTGTGTATGTGTTGTGTAGCTACCAAACACATTGAAATACGGGCAAAGTAATCGCCACATGCTTATACCAATGTATATATAAATGTATGATGTATGTAATCTTTATTTATTTGACTTATTACGAGGTGAAGGGAAGAGAGGAGGTTGCAACGTTGCACAAGTTCAGAAAGAACTTTCCTCACTCATTTCCTAACAAATCCCCGTCTCCCTCCAAACACACCTCCAAGCTAAACTAACGCACGACACCACGGTACGGCTGGGACATGTATCAGGATTACTTTATTTTGGATACGTCTGACTGTTTCGGTGAGGCATTTTGGATTGGAACCCATTGTCCTATATTGTGAGGGCTTCACAGTCGTATGTTGCAGCGGTGTGTTTCGTTCATGCCCCGACCTCAGATTGGATTATTCGGCTGTAGTGATGGAGAGAGAAATGTACCTGTCTTCATTGATGCCATTTTATTTCGCTTTTCAGAAAAAATATAATAAAAGAATTGTTAAATTAAGTATTTACAATGTAGTATACGAGAAAAAAATGTGCTAAACTGTAAAAATAGTCATACCATTGTCCTGCAGCGAAGGACATGAATAGTGCCCCATTTTTGTTCCAGGAAAGAGGTTAAGATAATTATCGTTACAACAATTAGGATTATATTGTTATTATATGAAGCGTGGTACGATGCTCCAGGTTAGTCTCTCCCGTGAGCAGAAGTTACACTTGTATCGTCATTGGACAGTCAAGACAAAAGTCATGCCCGAAATTTTCGGTTAAGACATCTGGTGTAAAGGGCTAACTTTCGGTGCTATCTTTGCCGTTATGTTCATACGAACGGTTGGTAGCCACTGCCACAAAGTGCTCGTTCACCACAACTCCAATAGGTCAATTAGTTCGTATCCTCACGATTAATTGTTTTAGGATTCATCCCAGAGTGTTAAAAATAGAAGTGCTAAGGAATTATAAAGGCAAGTGGTTGTCTTGGGTTCGGTGAGACAGTTCAGGGGCTCGGTGAAGCACTCCGAAAACACATTGGCAATTTTTGCTATTATTGCTAAACTCCCTCAGGTGTTGAGGCGCGCTTCGCATCCCCAACCCTCCCCCCCCCCTTAAAACATATCCTGGGATCTCACCCCCGTATTCCCCTTTCTTGGTTTAAGGGACTATATACGCCACTGCTTCAGATCCTTTCCCTTCTTCTATAATAATATTAAAGCGAAAGTGTGTCTGTCTGTCTGTCTGGTCTGTCGTGTGTGTGTGTGTGGTATAGGGTTCCGCCCCCCCGTGGCGAATCACCTCATATGGCCAACATTTTTGGAACGGGTGACCGGGGAAGCGTCATAAAGCCCACTTATTGAGTGATTCGATCACTTTTTTTTTTCTTTTTTTAGCAAGGCCTATTAGCGATAACATTGGCTCGAAAAAAAAAGTGGGTTGCGAAGGAAATTGAGTAAAACCTTGATGTAGGGTGATGGGTAATGGGTGAGTAATGGGTGGGGTGATGGGTAATGGGTGTCGGGGTGCGTGGGTGAGTGAATGGGTGGGGGGTGTGATGGGTTGCGGGGGGGGGTGATGGGGATGGGTGAGGGAAGAGGTGGGGGAGTGATGGGTAATGGTAAAAATATAAGCGGAAAGGTGTCTGTCTGTCCTGTCGTCTGTGTGTGTGTGTTGTGTGTGTGTGTGTGGGGTCTTGGTATAGGTTCCGCCCCCTGTAGCGCCAAATCAACTCATATGAAACATTTTTGGAACCGGGGTTGACCATGGGGAAGGTTTTAAGCCCATTTATGAGATGAATCCGATCACCCATTTTTTTTTTTTTTTTTTTTTAGAGCAGCCTATTAGAGAGAGAGAGAGATAATTGTGAAAAAAAACAAAAAAGTGGGTTGCGAGGAATTGAGGAAACCTTGATGGTAGGGTTAGGGTGATGGGTAATGGTAGTGAGTGAATCGGTGGGGTGATGGGTAAAATGGGGGGGGGGTGGGGGATGGGTGATGTTGGAATGGGTGGTGGGTGAGGGTGGGGGTGGGGCTCGTGATGGGGTGAGGGTGAGGGAATAGGTGGGGGGTGATGGGTAATGGGTGAGGAATGGGTGTGTGGTGGTGATGGGTAAGGGTGAGTGAATGGGTGGGGGGTGAGGGTAATGGGTGAGTGAATGGGTGGGGGGTGATGGGTAATGGGTGAGTGAAATGGCGTGGGGGTAATACATACATTTCTACATCCATGATTTCAGGAAAGTTAGAAGGGCCTATCTGGGAGTCCGTGTAGGGTGGGCCTTCGGCCACCAAACTCGGCCCACCACCAATAGCCCTCGCAGGAGCTAGCCAAAAAGTCTGCCGGAGGGCGGCTTGCGGCTAGTCTTTAATATTATTATCCATAATATCTATTGGGAATTTGACGAATTCTTCTTTCATTTTGACTATAGAATAAAAATGGAATTGTTATTATTATTATCCAAAATTACTATTGAATTTGTAAAACAATTTGTATAGATTTTTTTTCCTTCCCATATTTGAGGGCTCAGGCTTATGTGCGGACGTTTTCGTTTAGGGTTCGGCGCTCTGAAAAGGTTCGAACCACTATAATTAAAGCTTTATTTGGCTAGGGTTTTAAGAAGACCCCCGTCTGTCTTCGCTCCGCCCGGGGATCGACCCGGGGACCTTCTCGGTTTGAGCCAAGCGTGCTAACCCTTAAATACGGAGTTCCCCGAGCTTGTGTGAGTTTATGGGTGTGGTGTGTGTGTGTGTGTGTGTATGCAGGGGCGCCCACAGCGGACGCACGGACGCACGTGCGTCCACTGTAAGGCCTCCAGGCATGTGTGGGGACCCCTATAAGGGCCTCCCTAGGGGCCCCTCATGAGGCCCTATAAGGCCATATGAGGGCCCAAAATGCCCACTAAAATTGATCACAACTGCAAAAAAAAATCAGGGTAGGCTTACACGCCCCCCCCGGACCCCCCAGGCTCAGATGATTAGGCTCGCTCACTGTGGCGCCACCAACACCCATCAACAGTGGGCACCTAATAAATATGTGCGTTCCCACTACAAGGTATTCCCTCTTGTGGCGACCCCTTGTGTGTATGTGTGGGTGTGGGTGTGGGTGTGGCTGTGTGGGTGTGGTGTGGTGCGTGAGTTATGTTGTGTGTTTGTGTGTGTGTATAAGTGTGTGTTGTGTGTGTGTATGGTGTGGGTGTGGGTGTGGGTGTGTGTTGTGGGTGGGGCTGGTGTGGGTGGGTGTGTATGCGTGAGTTTATGTGGTGTGTTGTGTGTGTGTATGAGGTGTGTGTATGTGTATATGTGTGGGTGTGTGTGTGTGTGTTTTGTGTGTTGTGTGTGTGTATTCATCTAGTATTCATCTAGTTGTCTTTTACAGTGCTTGCTGAACACGCTTCGTCTTGCCCCATCTCAAAATCAACATTTATTGTATCATTATCCCTTAGTGTTGGCCGAAAGCAACACCCCGGGAGGCGGGTCACAAAACCCGGTACTCATTTCATGCTGGGTGGACAGGGGCTCGGGTTTTCAGAAGACCGCCCGTCTGTCTTCGCTCGCCCGCGGGATCGAACCCGGGACTTCTCGGTTTTGAGCCGAGCGTGCTAACCCATGGAGATAGAATATAGGGGAGAGGCCGAAGGGGCGCGGAAAAAGGAGGTCATTTCTGGTCGGCGGCGGCCATACAACGATTGGACCAGAAAGCAGGTGGTAGGAGCCGCTCCCTTTTGCCTGTACCTGACCAGCTGGACTATGCACTATGAAGGAAAGGAAAAACCTGCATTGTGTTGTTAATCATGCGATGAAATGGCTGTAAAAATAAAAACAACCAGGTAGAAACGGGACGGACAAAAAATCATGGATATGTTGACATGGGACCTGAAAATTGATGACGATATTTCTCCACATAGCTAAAGAGGCTCAACATTCATGGTTGTGTCAAGGTGAATGGCATGTGCGATTGTTGGCCGGTTGGATATTTCCTAATTGCAGGACTTGGTGCTGCTGAGAGAGCTAAATTAGTCACGACATGTTCAACAAAGCTGCATTCTGCAGGCGGCGTCACAGTTATTTCTTAACTGTGGACGGCGCAGCCATCCAACATAGCCATGACTAAATAATCTTGGGTGTTGTTTGCATTTGACACTACTGAATCAGCTTTTAAAAACCCAGGTGACAGGAGCAGGCAGTGTGGTGCTTCTAGGGTCCTTGTCACATGTTGAAACGTGTGAGGAGCGTTTGGTAAAAGATAGATATGGTCGTTGATAGGCGACATTAGTGAAGTGGGACTTATTGAAAGGTTGCATGAGGTTCAAGTCAAGAGAAGAAAAGAGAAGGAGAGGATTGATATTTTTTGGTTTGTTAAACTAGGCAGCCACAGTACTCAGTGAATCAGTTGCAAATTCATTGAGATTTTGTTCTGTAGGAACAAATTAGTCATTTTGAGGGCTGAGGAAGCACTTTCAATTCAATTATGAGGTTCAACACTGTTTTTGACATAATGAATTCCAGGAATTTAAAATGCAAGTGAGTACAAGTCTCCACTCAAAGGAAAAATTCACATAATGTAAAAGAATTTTGGTGAAAGCAGAACGCATATTAGATAATTTCAAATTATCTGATGGACTGGATGGAGGTTCTGAAGTCAAATAGAAAAACAGGCCTTTCTTGGATTGCATTTTTGTATACGGAGTTTTCAGATCTATCCCTACATGAAAAACAAATTGATCTAATGGTTCAAACACTTAAGTTTTTAATGGACTATAAATTAAGTCAAAAACCACATATAGAATCGGTTTTTGGAAAAAGAAGTTTATCGGGAGGATGCAAATAATAATCCCAGTCAGACAGAGTCGGCCGCACTATAAGAAGTTGTCGTACGTAATGATAGGCTCTATTATTGCGAGTGGTCAACTACCTCCCCCTAGAATCTGTCCAATACTAACTGTTACCTAGCAGTGTAATAATGCAAATGGACAGTTATCGTAAAAGATCATAAACATTCTCTTGTTAAAAGCAGAATTAAAGATGCAACACGAAATCAGATAATATAGAGGAAAAATTATTCCGTGGTATAGTCCCACTGCTCAACACTTATCAAGTGCTCCAACAAAATCGTGCCTACATTGCAGCTTCGTGGTGCACAGTCCTTGCAAACTGTTGCATTTGCGAGGGCCTGTATGACGTTTTGACTTGAGAGACGCCACGCCTCTCCATCCACTTCCTTATCAACCTTTAATAAAAACTAAGGTGACCAGAGTTTGAGACAAAAAATCGGGGACATTTTCGGTTCTAGAGGCATAAAAACCTCCAAAAATGCAGTGTTTTTGTCATGGAAAAACTAAAAAACTAAAACGGAGGCCCACTGCCCTCCCCATTCATAAAAAAAGCAGGCAATCAAAGTTTCTCTGACACTATTTATCTTAAATTGCAAGGGAATTGAACAAAAACTAATTGATAAACAATAAGTTTTTTATTTTTCTGATCAAAGTAGCTGAGATCAAGCATAATCCATAAATCAGCTGTAAAAAAAAAAAATACAGCTAATGAACCAGGACACTCAACCAAAACTAACGCCTCCTCCTATCTGGCATTATACAAGAGTAAAAATTAACGGGGTCCTATGACATAATCAAAGGGACAGTGTTTAGATTTGAAAATTGAATGTATTCTGATTGAAGATTTCTGGATGGGTGACAACTAACTCTAACCTAGTCTGTGTATTTCTCAGAGGAGTGTATTCTTTTTTAGAATTGGTTGTTTCTTTGATCAGCATCACATTAAAATCCTGCAGGCAGATTGGTTGAAGTTGGTCTTCACTGTTTAGGCAATGCCTTCATGGTAGAGACTGTGACTATTTCTCTCAGCAGTCCACATATCCATTCATTAGGGAAAAAACCCTCTCAAACAGGGCATTGCACCTGGTAAACAATTATACAGATGCCAATCTAGCAATGTTGAGAGTGGAATTTCATTAGTTTGAAAATGACTTATAACTGAGCCCCATTCTGGAATGGAGGTGTATCCTCTCTTTTCCATTCCTCCAGTATCCCCCCTGTGAAGGAACTCCTGGAGGACCAGGACACCGCATAAAAAGAATGTCTTCGTCAATGTAACGTTAGGCATTTTCTTCTGAGGGTTTCTACTGCTTTTTCAACTTCCAACCGCTGAGGCTTCTTTTTCAGGAGGAGGACAGCCTGAGGTCTTGGAGGTCGTCGGCATGCTTACCCCATGTTCAAGGTAATTCACTGCAGTGTCGAAGAAAGCCCTTTGATTTTCCCAGGAAGGTGTTCTTGTGATAAGCCATTTCCTCTAGGTCTCTATAAGAGGCAACTCTGACCATGACTGGACAGGAAGTTATCATCACCGTCTCCTGCAGTCCATTTTTGCCTGAAAATGTCTCCAGAATGGCAGCGACTCACCTGGCGCAACGCGTCTTGGCCTTTCAAGTGTTTTACTGCCTCATTGAAAATACCCAGGTTTCCGTGGACAAAGGCTAGGCCCACATTCGGTGAAGGGATCTTCAAAAAACTTGCGGAGGACCACAGGACTTTTCTCCTCAGAGAGAACAAAATATTTTAGGGGGGTGGCATGGGCGGGCCTACATCTGAGGACTCGCCTCTAAGGTGAGGAAAGCATGGATAACCAGCGGACATTACAAGACCCAAATATATTGTAGTACTCTGGACCCACAAAGTCACAGAATGTCTCAGTCATCTCCAATGGACCGTAAAGATGGGGAAATATCCGAAGATATTTGTTAGTAAATATTCCACATCTAAGGGGAACCATATCCAGTGCAGTTCGTGCGTGTTTGTTGGATGGATATGTGCTGGGCAACCTAGACCAATACCTCTCGGTTGAAGGGAGGCTTTTAACCTTGGTGTGGACATTACCCTTCCTGCCTGTTAAGTCCTCCAAAGTTGGTGTTAGTGTGTCAGCTGAGAATGCTACAACTTTGTCTTCTAGACTGTGTCTCCGGACAGTGATCAGAATCTCCTCGGAAATCTCTGCAGAAGTTTCTCCTTTCATCTCTACAAAATCCAAAAGTTTTTGTTTCAATGCAAGCACTTTGCAACTTGCAGGTACCTGGATGACAAGTATGGCTAGTAGTTTTACATGGCCATGATGTGACAATCAACGGACAAAGACACAAAACTCAGCTTGGCTGAAGATTTCAGTTAAGTAGTGCATGGCCCAGGGTGCAAATACATTTGTCACTATGGCATCACATTTTGTTCTTGCATATGAGAACTTTGGCTCATAGAGCTTCCGATTCAGTAATCTGTGCAGTCCATTGATCTGAAACTGTGATTGTGTTGAGGTGTGGTAAGCAAAAACACACCTCCTGTACAGCCAAATCATACGCTGATTAAGAGGGCTGTGAACCCTCTTGAAGAAGTTTGTAACTGAAGGTACACTTGCACGGGCTGTATGGCACCTTGATGTTTTTTTTGTTTGTGGGTTCTACCACAGAGATCTTCTCCACTACCACTGTTAAAAGAGGAATTGCAGAGAGTGCAGAAAGCACTTGCCTTATCTTGACCAGGGCCGTTATAAATGGAAATTCTTTCAGAATACTGTTCATTAACGTGACATTTCCTTTTCTTGGAGAGAGACATTGTAGAGTCCTTGTCTTTCTACTGTCTTCATCGGTTGTCTTCTAAACTTTTTCTTGTCCTCATCTATTTGATTGGTCTTCCTGTCTGTCCTTTAAACTCTCCCTACAAATAGACAATGACATTTCATTAGGACAATGGTGTTCCATGAATAAACCCAGCCAGTGTATTAGGTGCCTATAACATAAGATAAAGTAAAGTATAGTGAAACAAGACAAAGACGTCGGGCAGCCTACCCGGGCTATTTTGGTGAAGACAGTGTAAATTTGGCTAAAAGTAGTTAACCCTTTCACCGCTCTCGGACGCATTTGGCTTCATTTTCTGGCTGCCATTTTGACGAAGAGTATACAGTTTAGGAAGGATCTGTGACATTCTAAGGTTAAAACGACTCTAAATGATCCCCTTCCACTTCCCTATACCTTCCTAATCGAATAATTTATGGTCTAAATAATAGCCAGAAAGTAAATGCCAAATGCGTATGAGCGTGAAACACTGAATGGTTAATATAATATGTGCAAGGGAAATATCATGTTCAAAGGAGAAATAGCAATCAATTATCAACATCATACTCAATGAATGTCAAGGGAGTGGCTACAAAATTGCATTTTTTTTGTAAAGTTAAACGTTATCTTACGATATAATAAATATAAAATAAACGATAACATTACGTCCTCTCTCTGAGTGGCGCTAGTTCTCGAATGTCTGGCTTCAGCGTGCGACTGCAGGGTTGCCGTTTTTGAAAAATTTCGTCTGACTACTGCAAATAAATATTGACATCTGGCAACCAGTGCGCGTAGTTCCTCCCCCCCGGTGGAGCAACTATACGAACGGATACGTGTAGCCTTACGGGTAGTTTGGGTTCAACATTTGGTTTTGTTTTTTCATTTTTTACTTTATTGAAGTTTATTCCAATTTCGGATCTTTTCAATCCCAGTGAAAACCGGGAACATTTCCGGAGGACAGCGTAGCCGGGGACAGGTCTGAAAACGGGGACGTCCCCGAAACCGTGGGACGTTCTGGTCACTTACTTAAAACTTCAAAAGGGAGATAATATATCCGAATAGACGACGTACTAGTCATTTGGTAACAAGTGTGAAAAAACTTTTTAGAGAAATATGGCCCCCACAAAGCTCCACATTTTACACTGTGGCGAGAGAGGAAACTTCCATAAGGTGGTAAGTGCTGCGGTCTTGCAGACTTATGTCAGTAAAAGTATAAAAGTGTATATACCTTAATCTTAGTGATCATATATTTGACACAGAGCCTCATGTAAATTCACTTACACTTACAACTAAGGCAGTGCCGAAAAATTGTAATTGCAAGCGAGGTGTCACTATACTGGGGAAAACAGATACTGCCAAGTTGCAGGAAAAGTTAGAGTTAGGAGTAGCCAAATATACACAAAAAACTAATTCACTTCACTGGCCAGTATATGCATTACACACAACTATCTCTCTCTCCATCTCTCTATGTTACATAATATTAGTCATTTTGGGTATTATAATTTTTTTACTATATTTTTAATGTTTTATGTAGTTCTAATTATGTCTAAAGAAAAGTGTTGAATTATAATAAACATGTGCGTAATAACCCATCCAACCTCAATGGACAATACCGCACAGCGCTTGTACAAGCGAGTTCTGACCAATCGGGGGCGGGGCATTCAACCGGACCGGCGAGACGTTCACTATCTGGTGAACCGCGGGACTGGCAAGGCATCCTCCTCCGACTATTCTACCTCCATGTGCTAAACATGGCACACGTGAACCTAATGCCCGGGTCACACCTTCACGTTTTTGCTACTGCGTCTGTTATCTGACGCCACTGTGACCAAGTAAACAAACTTGAGGTAAAGTCACGGTTGGAGGAGGGCGGCAAGCCAAAAACAAACAAGTCCCTTGGAGCAGCCAGTTGGCGCAGGGGGGGCGTGGACGTCAAACGTTATCGCAGGCACTCGCCGGTTCAAAAATTTTAAGGCGTCAGTCATTTGGCTGGTGGCCTGGTGGACGGAGTCACGTTCGTCTGTAGTACATATCTTTTGATGCTGCTTCGAGCTGTTTTGCAAATATCCTGTACTGTGGGTATGTTCGTGGGTGACAAATCTGTCCATTGAGAAAGGAAAACTAAGCAACCACTTTCATCATCTCCCAAGCCTGATGAAGAACTAGGAGGAAAATGGATTAATTTAAATCAGTGGTGCTGCCAAAAAAAAGAAAATCTGGCCGGCATTTGTAGTCGCCCATTTTGATCAATCAAATGCTATGATACGTAATTTAAAAATATGAAATTTGCTGGGTTTGCCATTGCCACCCAAGCTGCAAAGATTCAAAAGCCTGGAGCAGTGCCAACTCTTCATCTCCAAAACATTGGAAGTTAAATACCATTGGAGAGAGAGAGAGAGAGACCCCCCGAGAGCGAGAGAGACCGCCCCCGAGAGAGAGGAGAGTGAGGGCGCGAGAGAGAGGAGGAGAGTCTGGAGAGGAGAGAGGAGAGAGAGAGAGACGAGGAGGAGCAGACGAGTGAGAGAGGAGAGAGTCGGGGAGAGGAGGGAGAGAGTAGAGAGAGGACGGGAGGAGAGAAGAAGAGAGAGAGATGAGGAGAGAGAGAGAGAGAGAGTGTGGGTGTGTAAAAGGAAAAGGTTAATTCCTATAAAGAGGAATAGTCACACATCGTTATAAGTGGCTGTTCTGTAAACTCAAATGTTAACGGGAGTGGCTTTCTGGTGAGACTTCGTGGCGTCTGGCGGACTAAAGTGCCATTTTCGTGACTTCAACGCCATGGTTCAGTCAGTACGGACCGGGGTCAGGTGGACTTGATGTCGCGAAAATAATCGAGACTGGCCCCCGTCCCATACGCCGTTCCCTATTGGCAGGGGGATCGACGTGGGCGGTACTGCCACTGAAATGTGGAGGCGGGCAGGCGTCCATTTGTCAAATATCCTTCTTGTCGTCCGCCTTTTAAAACCTGTGCGAAAGGGGGGGGGGGGGGGGGGGGACTTTACAATACGACACCGTGATACTTTAGTCTTATGGTCGGGCCCAATCATGGTGTTTCATGTCTTATCAGCAGCACGAGAAGCCCCTGGCGCCTTCCCCGCGACTGTAGTGCGCATGCGCCAGTTCTCCCCACACTAGTCCAACCTGGTCCTGCCTATCTGGCCTAGCCCGACCCAGTACGTTCCCAGTCCGGTCTAAACTGCCTCGCAAAAACAGTGGCCGCCCGGGGACTAGCCCAGTCCAGACCGGGCCAGAGCGGCCCGAAAATGCGATATTAGTGTAGGTCTGAATGTAATTTTGAGGCCCCACCCATTCCCGATAGAACTTGGAGGCAATCAGTCATCACTGTCATCAGTAATCAGTCAGAGCAAATCATCAACTTTGTCAGCAGTGAAATTTTTTTTAATATCGAACGTAAGTGGATTTTCTGTAGAAAAACTCCCAAAACTGCCCCGCCCCGCATAAATACCTATATACATCTATATATATTATGTAATATTCCCCTATCATCCCCTATATTATTAGAATAATAGAGGAACGGAGCGAGACTTAGACCATTATTTTTGTCGTTCTGACGCATTTATTTAAATTTAATGCCAAACGGTGGAAGGCATGCTGTTGTGCGGGTGTTGCCAGTTTTGCTTAAACCGTCAGCAAGGTCTGTGATTTTGGTTCTCGAGTTGCCATGTATGAATGTTAAGCTTTCGTTCTGACGAGCTTATGCGCTTTTGTCGGCCCAATGACCGTTAACTATTTTGAGCAAGTAAGGTTTAAAGGTTTTTACTATCTTTTGCTGTGATGTACAAACGACTCAACGGACTACGGTTTGGGAGTTAGGAGGTATGAATTTATTTTCCGTAACGGTTTTTTCCGATCCAAAATATTCATCCATTGGGGAAATACATAGAATAGCATTATTATATCGTATTATCACAAATATTACTGAGATAATTTTCACGTATATATGTAAATAAAAAAATCATACTTTCTGGCTGCAAACTTCCTCAAAATTTTGGACTCATTCGTACATTTGGCATTTTCTGACGAAAACTATTGACCTAAGAAGAAATAGGACACAAATACAATTATGTCCAGTTGACGAGTATACACAATGCGCCATCCGTTAGTAATAACATGTCGCGTTCTTGAGATAATTGTTTTTTTTTTTTTCGAAAATACTAATTTGTGGCTTTATTTATGCATAACTTTTACTTTCGCGTATCCACTGGTTCGTCCGTCAAGAGCTGCATGTTTTATGTTCATACCCATTTTGTCCTTCCGTTATTTGTTACTGAGATATTAAGAAAATGTCATTTTCAAAAAAATTTTCATGGGGCTTTTAGGTTACATTCATTCATATACCTTGCAGCCTGCCAGATTTTTGGGGATAGATAAAATATTTCCCGATTTGGATGTGAAAATAGTTTCTAGGGGTTCTGCTGATGCCGATCACGAAAAGAGGTCTTCGGTTTCCGATATTTTGTTCTAAAACGCAATTTTTTCCACTCTGAAGCTGATGTACCCCAGTATAAATGCATAAAAACATGATTCTATTCAAACAAAATATCCCATCACGGGGGAAATTAATAGAATAACAGAGTTATATTCGTCATTAACACAATATTACTGTAGATCATTTTTACATTATATAGTAAATAAAAAATACCATACATGCTGGCTGCAGAATTCCTCCTTCATTCACATTCATGTAATCCTGCATTAGTGTGTTTTGCCACATTGCATTCATAGAATTAATTGCTTGATGCTATTTCAGGCCTGCATGGAGGCCCAAAGCCTTCCATTGGTGGCTAGTCACACCCGAAGGTGCTGCAGCAGGATGGACAAGATGAAGCAACTTGCAGAAGTAGTCCAGGATGGCATAGGTAAATACATTAAGCAAGTGATTGTGGTTGGTAGTATAATAAATCTGCTGAGTGTGGTAGGCAGGGCCGGATTTAGAACCTGTGGAGGCCACTGGGCAGCCTCTTGTGTAGAGGCCCTGGCCCCTTCCCTTTCATACAAAATTTTACAAAGTCTGTTTTTTTTTTGGGAGCCGAGCGAAGCAAGACTGAGCAGTGGGAGGGCTGGGGGATGTTTGAAAGTTTGCCATTTTAGGAGGCATTTGAAGCAATAAACACAGCTAAATTGAGAAAGTATATTAGCTATAGTATATTGTGACAAAATTGGGGTACTCATCACCTAATTGGGTAAAGATTTTTTTTAAGAAGTGGACAAGGTCAATGAAGTATTCAGATTGAGAAGTAACACCATTGATGTTGCGACGGCTATGAATCGGGATCACCCCTTGTTAAAATATGAAGTACAGGAGTAGCTAAGCCCTTATTTTCTGAAATGTGAGCTCACTGCCTAGGACATTTGGTGATATGGAAATTTAATGACGGGAGTTATTGCTAGGTAATTTATTTTTAATGAGTGTTTTTCTTGTATAATGAATTTATATGAAACTTAGAGCTAAGCCACTGGCCTAAGCCTAGCTACAGTCGAACGCCCTGCCTACTAAAAGAGGCTGTTGGCTTCCGATGAAAGCATCAAGGCAATCAAGCAACACAATCTAGGCAGTTGGATATAAGATAAATTATTAAATTTGATTAAAAATTGAGGCCTCTTGATCTAAAGAAATTTATTATATACATAACAAAGAAATATGGTAAATTTCTAGTGCTTGCCCATACTTCTTTCCCTTCCCCAAACAAGCTTTGGCGAAAACCCTGTGGGAATGCAGAGTTTCGGTGGGTGTGCAAATAATGTGTTGTGGGTGTCGTCGAGAACACCCGTTTTTTTGGATAAAAACTATGTAAAAGAGCCAAATAACATAGCCAAAGAACCTAGATCTAAGAAAATAACCCTAACCTCCTTGCGGGGGGGCTCACGTTCCCCTCGACCTCCCAGTAATCTAACCTAACCTAGCCTAGCGGGGGGTATGCCTCCCTCGGACCCCCGTAAATCTAGCCTAACCTCTTGAGCCAATAATTAATCACCCATAAATATCTAAAACCTAACCTAATTTTACCTAAACTTCTAACGAGGGGGCTCAACCATCTAAACTCCCCGGTAACCTATCTTACCCTTACCCTAAGTGGAGGGGTGGGGGGAGGGGGTTCAACACTTCCGTTATCATTCTGGTTGCGAGGATTGTCAGGTTCACACGTCTCTGTACTTAGAAGAAAATGCAATCTATTTTCCCTAGATATCGGACTTTGACCATTTATTCTTTTTTTTTTTTCTTTCTTTTTTTTACATTTATGCCCAAAAGTGCCTGTAGGTCCGTGAGCCCTCCAGGGCTCGGAGATGGAAGGAACTGGAGGCTCCCTTGAGGGCGTGATGGTGGCCCTCGCCCGTGGTGCGCAGACCAGGATTTTTATAGTGACGCCTGTGATTAGAGGCTCATGCCGCCCCTGTTTCCTCCGATGCACTCGCAGTCGGAAGGTTAGAGTTAATGGGCGGCATGTGGGTGTTATTAGGCCACGCGACGGTGCAGAAAATATTCTAAAGTGGATTTATGGGTCTTACTCGGGTTCGAACTAGGGTCTTCGAGAACGGCCACTCAGGACGTAACACTCTGCTACCGCCTCCCCTACAAACCCATAATATAGCATCATTCTGCGAATATCGGCAGGTTCACACGTCTCTGGTACGCAGAAGAAAGCCAATGAATTTTCCCTAGATCGAGGAATCTTTTTTAACACCCCTAACTCAAAAAACTATGTGGTTGCGACGCATATTTTGCTTACCCCAGCCAAATATCTTGCATTTAGCCCAGGTCCCCATACTGATTTAGGGGAAGAGGGGAGGGGTAGGGCACACACTAGAATAAGGCAGACAGTAATAAGTAAATAAAGATATAAGAACAAAACTGGTAATTATGTGGATGGCCCCGGTAGGCCCCCAGTTTGGCAGTTTGCCCCATTTTGGACCGGCCCCTCTGATTGTGGATTGTGGAAGGCCCCTGGGCAGCTGCCCACCTTGCCCATTCCTAAACCGGACTGTGGTAGGAAGGTGATGGGGGTTCAAGTTGAAGAGAGAGGATGTGCAGCCAGGTTTGCTGTTAGAAAAAGGTTACCCTCCTGGGTGAAATCAGCCTCGGGTGATAGATAGATATTAAAAATACTGGATGTGTAAACAAAATATTCATACTAAAAAAGACACTTCAACTTTTCCCTTTACATCTATCTAAAAATCCTAATTATTTTATTTCATTAGTCGTGTTTCCCCACATTGAATCATATAATTAATTGCTGATGCTGATTTCAGCTGCATGGAGCCCAACAAGCTCATTGGGGCTAGTTCACACCGAAGGATGCTGCAGCAGGATGGAACCAAGGATGGAGATGAAGCAACGGCAGCAAAAACATGTTTAAACTTATTGAGCAAATGTCTGCAGTGTATGTAAATTAACTTAAAGCTCGAAGCTTGCAGCTGTTAAAATAGAGAAAAATATCTTTAAACGTTGAAAATTTAAAATGTCAGGGGAACTAATAGATTCATGAAAGGAAACAATTATATGAATGCAAAAATGCGAATGTAGAAAATTGTGTTTCCAAATCTCTAAGTGGCATTTTTACATCTCAGCTCAGATGATGGTCAATTGTCACAGGTAAGCCTGTAGCGAAATGGAAAGAAGACATTTGCCACAAAAGCTGGCACTTTAAAAAGCTAAGTCCAACGGCTTATCGCTTCATAAGGGAAGAAGTGGAAAATCCCTCTGCCGACTTCCGAAAGCACCACAATATGTAGATTGGGTATATCAAAACTTAATGTAGAGCCCAGGGGTGGTACCAGCCAGTCATGAACTTGCTAAAACCACAAAGCTCCACATGAAGAGTATGAACGTTTCTGTGTCATTTCATTTGATGAAAACATCCAGTGTCACACGAATGGTCATATGATAAGGGACGTGGACACCCTTTACGACCCCAACGAAAAAAAGTTCAGTGTGTGATGCTTAGAGGATAACAATGGCCTGGAAACAAATTGTGTTACTATAATTTTGACACCGAATAGGACGAAAGACATTTTGTTTGACATAATTCAGGGAGTGGAAGAAACTGGTTTTATTGTGGTGGCTATGGTGAATGATCTTGGTTCCCAAATGTGAGTTGTGGAATTCTTTGGAATATAAATATAAATAATACATGTTTACAAATCCGGTGATTCTATCTCGGGAAAGATCTATGTGTTTGGCTGATTGCTCCCACTTATAAAAGCTGGTTAGAAAATAACTTTTAGATCATGGATTCACTTTAGATGGGTAATTTCAAACAAACTGTGTAACAGCTGGTTAGAGAATTATCATTAGAAGTGAGCATGATCTAAAAAACAGCACCCCGTTTGTCTCATAAGCACATTAATGTTCAAGGTGTCAAAAGGAATGAATGTTAAATTAAACTTGCTGATCAGTACTTTCAGAAACCACTGCCAAAACCATAAAATACTTTTGGGGAGAGCTAGGACTACTACTTCAAGAGCAAAGACTGGGATGCTACAAGCAAGTTCAAAGAATGTAGTTGATTCATGGTTGATATATTTAAGTTTTGAGGAGCACCTTGTGACAAAAAAAACGTCCAGAGAGCGGCTTATGGGCATCAAACCTATCAGAACAAAAATAACATTCTGCAATCAATGATGAACATATGAAAAAATATGAAAGTTGGCATAAAAAATAGTTTGTATCCCTTTCAAAAGGGACTGCCTTGTATCAGCCAGTCTTTGCCTCAAGGCTGAATGAATTCCTTACAACACAAAACTCGGAAGGAAATACATCATGGCCTACAGATTTAAATCAAGATGGCCTGAACATTCTTTGGTTATATGAGACAATGGGAACCTGCTATCCAGCATCCAAATCAGTTCAAGTTAAATTTAGAATAAGGATTTCTTCTGCCAAAAAAACTGTTGAGTTAGTTGCGTAAGTAACTAAGTAATACAACAAAGACCAAGGAAAACAAAGAGCGAAAACAAAGACGTTCAATTGTCAGGATTGTCTCTTCCAAAAATGTATTAGCTGGCAATCGACCACTAATGAAGGGTTTTGGGCTGAATCAATTGATTTCTGAAACTATGCTGTTTCAGCAATGCTCTTTCTCAGTGATCCAAAAAACAAAGAAAGCCTGTAATTCCTTCAAGGTTGAAGAAGGAACTATCGAAGATTGTGTAGGAGGCAGAGGGATTGCGGTATTGGGTGGGTGAATTGCTCACAACTTCCCCCGTTTACCGTTATTGGAAGAAATGTAACACAAGAAGATAATACCTGGATAGGGGAAATTTGTAGGGAATCGATGGAAGAAAAACTGTGACGCCATCTGATGAGTTTTATGAACAGCTACAGAAATGGATGAGAATGTTTTGTGTGTTATCATGGAAAGAAATTATCCAGAAGACAGAACCAAAAAAGCATAATACAAATGGCTGCAGTTCGCTATGAGTAATCTAAGTAGGTTAATTAGTACACATGAAGGGTACCGAAGAAGTTAGTAAAAACTATGTAAAAAATGTAGAGTATTTTTTCAGAATGAGAAATTTAAAACAGAGATTGCAGATACTTCCAAGAAGGTAAAAGAAAAATAAAACAACTAAAAAAGATAAAGGTAGGTAACAAATAAAGCATATTGTTGGTATAGTATAACTGCTTATTATTTACCTCCCGCATTACAGTGTTAAGAATTATAATGTAAAAAGGAAGATAGGCATTGATTATGAAAATCCATTAATAGACCACACAAGATAGAATGAGGGTAAAGGAGGAGGAAAGACAGTCAGGGGAGGTTCTGAGAAGAGGAGAGAGTTCGAGGGAAATATGAGGAACAGAATCTCAGCCAATATCTACATCTATCTATATCTTTTAAAATTGAAATCATGTCTTATAAATTATCAGTAGTAACCACCTACGAGGTAGATAACAGTATAGTCCACCAATCACTTGCCACTACACTATGTGGCCAGGCCCATATATTGTGATCTTTAGATACTACAGACTGTTATGTGCCATTGAAGAGGCCCCATGCACAGTAGTTTATATTATGTACATCACACTACATGTCTTCAGTGAATAAAAGTCTGTAGTGATGCTAAATTCGTAATATAGTGTGCCTGGCGACATTAGTGCAGTGGCGAGTGACTGGCGACTATATATTGTTATCTACGGTAAACAATGGTTCAACTTTAGTTCTTAATTAATTACCATTACTCTTTGTACCAACACAAGCCGAATAGTAATTTACATTAGGATACGGTACAATTAATCTTAAATTTCGTTCTCTGTAACACTTCCCCCCTCCTCGCCCTCTTAATTCTTATTGACGTCACTTCCCCATGCGCGGCTAAGGGGAGGTGACGTTACCTTCAGTTTCTTTACCTTGACTGTGACGTCACGATGACGTTACCTCGTCTCACTCCCGCTCGCTCTTATTAGAAAACATTGCAGTATAAAACCGCCTTGCTTTCCTTACTTTCTCCCTTTTGTACCCCATGACACACCTATTACTCCCTTCACTATATCCCCCTTCACTCCCTGCCCTACCTATATAGCGCTACAATCCCTGTCAACAGGCTATTGCAACGATTACAAGTGGATTCTGTATAGCGGGGGCCACAGGTGTTGCCATATCGCAGTCGTGGCGCTATTTTTCAAGTCACTAATAATTACTACCTATTTCACGGCCTGTAGAGGGTGTTGGTGGCGTAGCGTGATGCTGTAGGAAGGATGGTATATAGTAGCTACTAGAGGGGCACGTGAGAGGGTTAGAACTAGAGAACACGAGAAATAACGCAGGAAAATACACAAGAGGTAGTGGTTGTTGTCGAGCTTACATTCAAGCAGCGTTGCCGCTGTTCCGCCTTCAAGCAGCGGGGCACAATATTTTCACATCATGTATGTCTTCCATTAATAATATTGTCTTCCAGAATCACTGATAATAAATATATTTTAAATCAGACCTTGGCAACAGCATTATTTTGATATTGCAAAACTTATTACGTATAATGTTCTATAAATTGTGGCACCATCGCTCCCGCATTCTGGAGAAAGCCCGCCAAAAGAATTGGCGGCTCCGAATCTTTGAGCCTCGAGACGCACGTCTTTCAAGGTCACACAAGCAGGAAGTGACGCCACGGTGACGTCATGATGACGTCACGTTGACAAGACGCACGTAGCAAATACGTGTAGTGTGAACCCCGCATTACACTACGGAGTTCCCTACGGAGTTCCTACGGAGTGTGTATGTGTGTGTGTGTGTGTGTGTGTGTGTGTGTGAGCTTATGTGAGTTTATGTGTGTGTGGTGTGTGTGTGTGTGTGTGTGTGTGTGTGGGTGTGTGAGCTTATGTGAGTTTATGTGTGTGTGTGTGTGTGTGTGTGTGTGTATGTGTGGGTGTGGGTGTGGGTGTGTGTGTGGGTGTGTGTGTGTGTGTGTGGGTGGGTGGGTGTGGGTGTGTGTGTGGGGGGTGGGGGGGGTGAGTGGGTGTGGGGGGGTGTAGCCCTTTTGAGCCAGACCAAAAGTAATGCTCCGGCGGGGGAGTAATTCTCATTATGATTTTCCATTAGACCAATGTCTCAAGTGTCAGAAAAGGGTGATGGAAAATCTGAGAACGGTAACTTATGCCCGGATGGACGCCATCTTTGAAACCACCCAGCTCGAAAATGCCCTTTTTGGTGGGTACATTGTTGCACGTGAAATCTGGACTTCTATACTAGCTATCGATGTGGGGTTTGACGACTAAATATACGTCCAATGTGTACCGTCTAAATAAAAAATAATATGAAGGCATTTTGTTATAGATTAATTATTATAAAATAAATTATCGAAAAAAAATCATATATTTTTCAATATTTTATTATTAGACTTGTAACTTTTTTTAGTGAAACAACACTGGTATGATTTTCCAAAATTATGCATTTGCTACACCGTTTATCTGTCTATAAAAATAACTCAACAAGTACAACATATCATCCACCACGAGTTTACAACAAATATATTTTAAAGAGGCATAAAAAAACTTAGGCCGCCGCGGGGCATTATCTATTCTGACGATAACGCAAGTTAGGAATGTCGTACGGAGAGGATTTTAACACCATACGATATCTAAAAAGCAGGGGGGAAATTTGTTACATAGGAAATCTGCACTTTGGTGGCCATCTTGGTTTTCAAAATGGCCGCCAATTATATTAATTATTCATACTAGAGTTTGGAAAGACGTATGGAGCTGATTTAACACATACGATGTATTTCCTAATAAGCAAGCGGAGGTATCATTGAACATGTCATTTTTTAGTCAAATAACCACCGGTATGATCTTCCAAATTATACATTTTGCTAAACCGTTTATCTGTCTATAAAGATTTTCAGGCAATTTGGCCTGCATTATAATAGAGAACAACATATGCTATACAATATACAGTGCACACAAAGTTAATCATCAGATTTCGCCATCAGAGTCATTGGCATCCTGACCACGATAGCATCATCCGGGCACCATGTTGGACCATCCCTGCCCCTTACACACAACAGTGCACTTCAACCATTCAGTATGCAGGAGCAATCTGACGGTCGACACGTCCTTCTGCATGTGCATGAGATGAGATTCAAGACGACATATGGAGCTGGTAGACCCGCCATCCATCGGTTTTTGAGGAACCGCCATCATCGAGTTCCCAGCCATGTCCTGCTGATGGTGCTGGGACTCTGGCAGGTTTTCAAGGCTGCGTCGCCAGATAGCCGCCTGATAGTTGGCCCTAAGCGTATGCTGCATCAAGGAGCCCTACACAAGGCGGCAATTGTCCAGATTCAAATCGGGCCCTTTCTTTGCACAGAACATGTGATAACGGAGTGAATTAGCCCCGACGATCTTCGTGTTCCTGGCGTACAGCTGACACGTGAAGGCCTGAATGCTATTGAAGACGTCTGTTGGTACATTCCACGAAGATCCCAGATCTGTGAATGCTTGAAGATACAGATCATTCGCTGCACAAGCTTCAAAGCCTTTATCTTTCCTTGGCTAGCCAGAAGCACAAAACAGTGTCACACCCGCTCCATGCATGAAGCCCTGGCAATGCACTGCAAACTCCAGACCCCAATACCGCAGCCAACTTTCCAACGTCAATCATTCTGACTCGAACCTTTGTTCCTCGTCTGATGAAGAGCTGACTACGAGGGTTTTCTGCTGAGATGAAGACTGATGATCAGAACGTCGGTGTCATCTGCCACTAAGTTTGATCGTCTTGTAGTGGGTAGCGGCGTGCTTTGCGTGGAGAAACATACGCGTGTTGCTTCCTCGTGGCTACAATTCGAGTGCTTGCACCAACTTCCACCTATCGCGGGTCAGTACCAGAAAATTTTTCACCACAGGTGACAACGGGTTTTGTTGCCTAGCTTTTCGCGATTTGTTTCATGTTTCCACGACTCCGCCAGAAACACAACCAGTTTCTCCTTTGTCTGGCTGCAAGCAAGGAGACGCCGCCAGTTCATGATTTTGTGTGCGGGTCTGATCTCGCTGAAACTGATGCCTTCATTTGAACCGCGGTTCACACGCTCAGCTGCTTTGATGGATTCTTCTGTGTATGGTGTCAAAGGACAACATCGATGCGCTCACTCCCTTGACCAGCGTGAAGCGCTGCAGCAAGGATGCGGTCAGATAGTTCTTCGAACGTGTCGTTCTCGCCATGCATCTTTGTATGAGAGCCATCGCATCAATTATTGTTGCACTTCGCTTGTCAACGTTATCGGCTGGTTCCACAAGACCTTCCATGTGTTTCGAAAGTGCAACTTGTTCTTTTTTTTTTCATTGACCCATCAACGTTTGCCAAAGACCATGGAAAACGGCCCTAGTGGTTGACAAAGGACAAGTTGCATGTCGAGGTTCCCTTGTTTTGGCGATGAGTATCATGGTGGCAAACAGTTGTCTGTCAGCTCTCAGGACGATCTCCTTGTTTGTGGCCTTCACAACTTTCTGCTTGATCTTACCAAAGGTCTTCAAGTTTAGCTTCTTCACTGTGTCATAAAAGCCTGTTCCCTCTTTAAAACGTTTCTGGAAGCTTTGATACGCGTTTCCCCCCTTTTGCAGGGCGTTGAGTAGGTCATTAGAAACGTCCTCCCTCGCAGCCGCTCCGGTAGATATACTGAGAAGACATGACGGATCATGGGCGAATGGATTGGTCCAGCCCATTTTCCAGTAGATCACAGATAGCTGTGACTCATCACGTTTGATGCGAGAAGTAGACAAGTCAGGGTGCTTGGCGTGAGATGTGTCGCTGCCATTCACAAGGATAGTTTCTCGTAGTTGCCTCAGTGCAGCAGCCCGTTGTCTGCATTTAGATAGTATCGTGACACACCCCCTTGTCGAAGACTAAACCTCGTGTTCCTCCAGCTGTTTGCGTATCTTTGTTGACTGTTTCTTCTGTGTCTGATCAACAGCGATTCTGGGCAAATGGATTCCCTGGTCTAAGCTGTACGGAGAAGTAGCCTGATTGAAATGCCTGTACAACTCGGGGCATGTTTCGTGGAGTTGCGTCATCTGTGCATAGTACACTGGTAGTATCTAGCATAGTTCCCTTGTTCATTGCGAACACCAAGGGATCACTCTTCTGAACTTGCCAAGTGAAGCATCCAGTCGCCTTCTCTATCTCCCACGAATCAACCCCAGCAGGGTCTCTACCATATCAATATACATCATCCAGAAGCGAGCCAGGTCTCCATGTTTGGTTCGCAGAAATGTAGGTATTTCGCGAACATGTCAAAGCTCTGTACACATGAATCATCATCGAGAGCAGCAGCGAGAGTCTCGTGGCAAACATCCTCCTTGATGCTGCGAATTTTGAGGTCAGTGCTTCGAATCTGGGGTCCTTTGTCAGGATGATTGCTTTCTATCCACACCTGGAAGCCCTTCCAAATGATGCGCATTAGTGGCCTCGTACATCAACTTGTGGAGTCGCACAGCACGGTTGTATTGCTTGCCTTCCAGAACCCTGTGATGGAACCTTCAGCGATTACTCCTGACTCAACAGCTACATCCCCCAAGGCCTGCATCTCCAAACATTTTTCCCCAAAGCTCGACATGAAGTTACAGATGGTATGGAAGTTCCCCATCATGAGCACGATTCTTCCATATCGATCGACATCTTTCCATGCTATTCGGTCGCCTTAGCAAATAGTGCCTGGTCTAGCACCCACCGGTATACGCTCAAGCTGAAGTGGATGACATGATGTTCAGAGCTTCTCTGAGGATTTTTTTGCACTGTTGCCATATCTGTGGCAGGCGGGCGTTTATAGTCGGCAGGTAGCCAACTACATCTTCCGTCACCTGAACACGATCTCTAGTCATGATGTTGAAACCAGTCCACGAAATGATTGTCTGGTCGCATGGTTCCAGCATGCGAGTCTAATCCATACGTGATTTCGGCGCTGCGGGAAGGGATGTTGCGCCTGCAAGAGTGTCAGAAAGGGTCTGCAGGTTGATTGCAGGTGGGCCCTCTCGTTTCCCAACGCTGTATATTGGAAGTAAATCGCTGGATGACGGGATAGATCGCTTCTTATCTGCTTTGGATACTGCCGATGGAGGTTGGGCGGCAAACACGACTGGGGACTTCGGTTGGACGATGATACCGTTGACGGGGGGGATGCGATGTTCCGCCACCACTCAGCGATTCCTCTAGCCTGTCGTGTTATCGAATGCTAATACAGTGGGACCCAAGGGTGCACTGTGACGGGAAATGGGACTGTATCTTTTTTCCACACTTGCTAATTTTTTCTATGCATAGCGCTGTCCGATTTCTTCCCGAACTGTGTACGAACATCCGTGCCCGAGTCGATTCATATTCTGATGACCTCTGTATTACCGGTGAGCGTTTTCATGACCCACGGAAAATAGGACATGCTTCGATGTTCTGATGGTACCCCGGTGTAAAAGCATTGATGATATCTTGGGGCCATCGACCATACCAGTGTGTCGGCACGCGCAGAGTACCCCACTCCCGCAAATCAAAGTATGCAGAAATAACACGAAGAGAATCTGGTATCTTCACGTAATCTGAAGTGAGTTCTGCTGGCTGAGGCGGCCAACGTTCAAATTTTAATGAGCATCTTGATCTGGTGTCGCAGTGAAGTAGCTGCACGCACAATGTTACTTTCAATCGTCCGTTCGTTCAAATGCTTTCACTTCTGCTTTCAGGTTTACGCACTCTGCAGCAATCTCTCGCTTTTTCAGATTATCGGCATCAAGTATACACGGTGTTTCACATTGAAGAAGATGAGCGATTCTCCAAACTCTCTTTGTAATGTGCGCTGCAGATTCTTCTTGATGGAGTCACGACATCAACTGAAAAAGATCTGAAGACAGGATATCTGTTGGCAACATCAACTATTGGAACAATCCTCGGGTTTAAGAACAAGTTAGTGCGATTGAAATTGAATATACATCGTATCATTTCCCTTTTTCTCGATATTATCTTCAATGTCAGTTTCTACTTGAGGGTTTTTGGGGCCGTGTGTAGTTTCTATAGCAGGAGAAGTGGTAGTGAGCCTCAGCTGCAACCATATCTCGTGTAGTGAAGCCAAAACTCTCTCATCATTGCGAGCTGTCGCAGCATCTCTTATTGTCTTATCTGCTCGAAGTTCAACAGCCAAGACAACTGTTTCACGGGTACGACTGCCTTTTATGAATTTTGAAGCACGCTGGCAAAAAATGCATTTATCATCGTAGACCGTTGAAGTTGATCCTGTCTCTTCCCGTGATGATCGCCGTCGCACCGCATCGCCCGTATCAACTGAAGAACTTCTAGCTGCATTGGTCAAAGTAGCTAGGTGTTTTTTGTGAGTGAAGTCTGATCTACAAGCCCTATGGTATAATATTGGAATATAGGAAGTTCAACTGCGCCTTCTTGGATAGCTTTAGAATTGGATAAAAGTTTCTAACTGCGGCTGCGTCACACAATGTCTTCCCCAAAAACTGTTGCCCCCTGCCTTGCTTAGTTCAGAGAGTGGCGACTTCTTGCTGCACAGGATGCACGTTCCGGACTCAGGTTCAATCTTCGCCCGTTTCGCCTCGACAACGGCCCATCTCAGCTAAAGAACAAAAGCCTGACGTTAGATTACTCCGATATCCGAAAAGCTCGCCAGCTTACATAGACATACTCATCCAAGTCAGTGACATGTTAGATGGCGCCACAATACAACTCTATAATAGAGTTGTATGTGGCGGGCCATCTAACATGTTCAAATTTTAGTTCTTAAGCCCCCCCCCCCTCAGAAATTAATCAGGTCACCGCAACAAATCTCAGGGGCTGAGATATAGAATATAGAATATAGATATAGAATAGACTGACGTCACTTTCGGCACTGGGGTTTTGTGGGTTGATTGCATTATCGGCGGGAAATTCCAACTGACAAGTTTCGGTTTGTGGAAAGTGCATGCCTTTTCATATATTTTTTGTGTACACTCGTGGTGGATGATATGTTTTAGTTTTTGAGTTATTTTATAGACAGATAAACGGTTTTAGCACAATGCATAATTTGGAAAATCATACCAGTGTTGTTTCACTAAAAAAAGTACAAGTCTAATAATAAAATATTTAAAAATATATGATTTTTTTCGATAATTGATTTTTATAATAATTAATCTATAACAAAATGCTTTATATTATTTTTTATTTAACGGTACACATTGGACGTATATTTAGTCGTCAACCGCACATCGATAGCTAGTATAGAAGTCCAGATACCGTGCAACAATGTACCCCACCAAATGGGCATTTTCGCGCTGGGTGGTTTCAAAGATGGCGTCCATCCGGGCACTAAGCTACCCTTCTCAATGTCCATCATGCATTTTCTGATACCTGAGATATTGCCCTAATGGAAAATCATAATGAGAATTACTCCCCCCGCCGGAGCATTCACTTCAAAATATGGCCGGTTGGCTCATGGACTAGTGGGGGGAGGTGTTTGAGGGGGAGGTGTTTGGGGAGGGGAAGAGAGAGAGAGAGAGAGAGAGAGAGAGAGAGAGAGAGAGAGAGAGAGAGAGAGAGAGAGAGAGAGAGAGAGAGAGAGAGAGAGAATGAAAGGACTTTAGAGATAAGGAGTGTGGTTCTCTCTATTGGGATATCACAGTTCGGGTTACTACGGCCAGGCCACCTGCTGCTCATGACTCTTTAAACCTGACTGCATTTCCACTACAGGATATATGTATATTAAGTATAAAAAGGTTTTTGGTAACTCTCTCTCTTTCACTCATATCATAATTACAGTGATCCAACAATGACATGCGATATTGAATACTATTACAAGTATGGTAACCATATAAAGTGTGTGTGTTTGTATTGGTGTGTGTTTGTGTGTGTGTAAGCTTGTGTGTGTGTGTAAGCTTGTGTGTGTGTGAGACATGTGTGTACGTTGTGCGTGTGTTTGTGTGTGTATGAGCACACACACACACGGCCATGTGTGTACGTGGCTATGTGTGTGTGTATGTGTGTGTGTGTGTGTGTGTGTGTGTGAGAAAGAGAGAGCATGGCTTAAAGCGGGCAACGATAACTTTGACTGGCGACAGAGCTCTCCTTAAGGCGGCGGAGAGCAGTGACAGTCTCATTGTTCAAGCGATAACAGAACCCGTGACCGGCCAACCCCTCGGTCTCAGTAGGCCCTTTGACGTCACGATCCAGTGGGCGGGGCACGGCTTTGAAGTGGACTAACCCTCTCTAGAAAAAAACTAGGGAAAACCCTGGGCTGCTCATCACCTTTCGGGCGGGACGACATATGAATGATATAACTTGCCAGACCTTTCAAACTTGGATGGAATTTGTTTTCGCGTTTGAAGAAACTTTCTACATCCCATTTTCTTTAAACATCTTTTACTTTACTTCTAATTTTTTCCGATGTGAATTAAAATGATTTGCTAAAACCATTGGCACTTAGTGTGCCGTCCAGGCATGTTTGAATTTTCTTTCCATGAATATGACACGTAAAGCTACAAAACACGACTGTCCAGTATATCCCATTTTAACTTCCTACAATGGATGAAGATGCGTTGGAATCTCCTCCAAGCATCATCGAACTTTAACATCCCTTATGTGTTATTCGCGTAAGCTAATACCCTTCATCTCGACTACTCAGTGTTGTGGTTAGCTCCTACATCTGTGGCTGTAACCAGTCTTCCTATTCCCAATAATCTTGATTTAGCAATGAGCCACGCGTGGTCGTCTGGTGGGCTGGAGAGGTTCCATCTGTGCATTGGCTAATAACTTAGAAATGTTTATTCATACCCTGCGATAGGTTAAATTACAAGACTTAGTTTTTGTGTCATATTTTACATATATACCCAAAAAACAATTCTAATTGGCCAAATGCTAATGTCACTTATAGATTGAGTATTTGATTAAACTATAGGCACTAATAAAACATTTTTAAACGCTAAAGATTTCACATGTCGCGAGGTTTCAATGCTTCATGACATTGGTGTACGTAGCTAACTCGCCGTTATATACCAATAATACGTTGGCCATAAAGCGGATGATTTGTTGTGAATCATTCCAATGCTCTCGCCCTTAAACACCTCTTTGGTGATAGTATTCGCGTATTAACGCAGTATATGCCTCCTTCATCTCGACATGATCGAGTGTTGTGGATAGCTGCCATGACATCTGTGGCTGTGGAACGCCGCAGCCTCTTCCTATTCCTCGTGAATCTTGACTTAGGTATGCTAGGCTACACGTGGTCGTCTGGTTGAGGCTGGAGAGGTTCCATACCGTGTTGGAGCTGAATCAGACTGAGGAAATGTTCGTATTCATACCCTGCGATAGGTTCTCTACAAGACTCTTTTTGTGTGATATGACATATATACCAAATATATACATTTCTATTGCAAATGTAATGTCACTTATGAATATATTTAAGTATTTGATTATACTATAGCAAAAATACAACAGTTTTAACGCTAAAGCCCGATTTCCACTATCCCGCTTGTACGGTCGCCGTACAACAACAATGACGTCGCCATCATCACCGCTTGAGTGGTATTTGTGGTAACTCGGCACAGTTGGCAACTCCGCTCGAGCGGACACTGCCGAGCGGGAGAGATGACTTGAATTTAACTTTGTACGGCAGCCGTACAGCCGTACGGCGGTGCGGTAGACTTTGTTGTGACGTCATTGTGGCGTCATTGTTGTTGTACGGCGGCCGCACAAGCGAGATAGTGGGAACCGGCCTTAAGCCACGAACATAAACGGAGATTCGGATGGTATCTAAGCATGACGAGAATGAGGACAAAATTTCAGATCTCCCTGCTGGATTTAATTATTCATGGGCTCCCTCTTCCATATGTAGCTGTATACATGCCATCAAAGTATCATAACTACACCTAATTGAAAACAGTATTATTTGCATATGATCTTCATGTTATGAATTCTGAATGAGATGAGAATTAATGGAAAACATAAACAATATCGGGGTCATGTCAGATAAGAATGTATGGTACGCCCGCTCTGATTCGCCAGGACCTTGAAGGCTCCACCCACACCCAAAAGAGTAACATTTTACTTTTCAGGATGCCCAGTGAGTAACACATATCGAGCAGCCGTGCACCCAAAAGAGTAAAAAAAAAGTTGGAGGAGCTACAAAGTGTAAAATGTTACACTTCCCTCGCCCGCACAAAATACGCCTATATATAGTGTTACGCAGGGCACTCACCTTTCTTATCACACCAAAGGGCGCCTCCCGTAAACATTTACTCCTGGCGGAGGTTCGGCAGAAAAACCTGAAGCGAGTAGCTTTCTCACCGCTGATGGCACCTTTATCATTCACCCGGAGGAAAGGACACTGAACACACTGTATTACACTGTCTAATTTAATGGCGGAGGTCACAATACACAGTACTACTGATAGGGGTGGACAGGGACCCACATGTTCACACTGTCTATGATTGTTCCTAACACATACTGGAGGCTATACGTGAGAATGGCTCACTACACACGGTTACAGACTTAATGCGAGACGCTGATGTATACGAGACACTGACTCTCTCCTTGGTGTATCGGCAGATCAACCAAGGGCGGCGCGGGAGAGAAGGAGCGATCCAATACGTTTTCTCAGGCAAGCGTCTCCTTCCGCTCTCCCACTCGCCACCAAGACCCCCTTCCTCGCTCCTGCCTCTCATCGCCCTCGGCTCCATGGCAACGGCCCCAAGGCCGCACGCCGCTCACTCGTACACACAGACAGACGGACATTGCTCGCCCCACATACACACAGACAGACGGACATTGCTCACTGCTCATACACACAGACATACGGACATTGCTCGCCCAACATTCACACACAGACGGACATTGCTTACTGCTCATACACGCAGACATACGGACACTGCTTACACCCACACCACACAGACATACGGACACTTCTCTGCGGGTGTAACAATAGGCATAATATAACCTAAGATAATACTTCACCAAGGAATAAAGTGCATT
>JACEEZ010024401.1:32500-42500 GCA_016584305.1 Chionoecetes opilio | reverse complement strand
GACAGAATCTTGACGAGCTGCGCTTCAAGTTGGCTTCCAAGAAAGATTCAAGCTTATCACGGCTACCACCTTTCGAGAAAAGCTTTCTACAGCATGTGAAGAGAGCCCGGTGGCAGTGTAAAGTGTGGACGAACTCGCACGTTCCGAAACCAGACATCGGCTCTCCGTTGACACATGGCTGGAAACAGGACACAGACAATCACCTCAGTCCTGTGTACTATGAAGGTCTAATGGCGTCAGAAGTGATACAATGACTATTATGCAATTGCAAAGCCAGAGGAAGATGCTCTTCAAACTGTTCGTGCAGTGGCCAGGGACTACCTTGTACTGAATTGTGTCCATGTGGTGGATCTGACTGCAAAAACCCACTGACACAAGCATCGGAACGACCGATGGATGAAAACGAAGATGACGAGTGATGAACACAATCTGGACGATGACGCTCGTGATGAGATGTCTCAAGAAGTCAACATCTGTTGTTGATGGCTTTCGCTATGTAAATAGTTAAGAATATCTAGATATTTTGGCAGCAACGAACAATGTATATATCAAGATGTAGTACATTTTGAGATGTCAGAGCGTATATACACAGATTATCAAAATGATGGTGATAATGTTTTAAAATGTAGAACACTATTGGTGATTTTAGATTTATATAAAGATGTTCCATATTGACGATGTGTTATATAGTGTATATGCAAATGTCTAGATAAAAGTTATGTATAACTAACATGATATGTAACATATCATATAATAATGATAACATGAGTTTGTGTATAACAATGTAACACATTACCGATTCAATAGTGTATACATACACGTAGCATGCCCATGATGTTGTTGATGAGTACATAAATTTTCTTGGGGGCTTATGACGCACCCCAAAACCTCACATCGCTTAATTCTTTGACTCGCTTCGGTTACATTAAAATCCTGACTACGGCCCTGACTATATGGATTTATGCTTATATAGTGAACTCTAAACACCCCAGAAATAGTGCCAATCGATTCCTGATGGTAGGAAACATATATATAAACACCAAAATCGACCTCCTATGACGCTTAGTTTGAGAGATATGGCCATTTTACCGAAATAGCTAGAAGCGGCAAACTTAAGTTAGGGTAGACTATGGGTTTAAAATGGCCTCTTGGCAGCCATGTGTGACTATCTAAACTCAAAATGAAAATTAAATTGATCAGAGGGCATAATAAAGAAACTTTTGGCCAAATTTGGTAGAGTTATTGATAATATTGAACATATGGGGATATATCAAAGTTAGCGGTAGTTTCAAACTCAAAGTTTTTGTGCTTTTTTTAGGTGCTAAAATGGCGTAAAAATGGTCATTTCTGACAGAAAATCGAGTTTATAGTACTGGAAACAGCTTAAAATATGTTAATGATATCCACACACTGGTAATAAACTGTAATAATGAAATTATATGAGGCCATTGTTGGTTTATTGCATGACATTGACAATATGGTAATTTTCGCATTTGCATCATTTCGCGTCTATACGGTACCCATACAAAAATGTGAATATCTCAAAAACGTACACACCAATTTTAGTACACCAGCCAGATCCTTGACCCTGAGATATCCACCTTTCCAACGGTGTATCACAACCCATTTAGGTTTCGCGTTGATTAAACTTGTAAAATGTGTCCCAGTCTATAAGGGGACACCACACAGGTGACGCCAACATTTATCAGGCTGCTTTTAGAGCCAAAATCTTATCTACATCGTGTTTTTCGTGAGCGTTTACATTATCTGGCCAAGTTTCATTACTATTGAATTTTTTTTTGTTTTTGTATGACGTCAAATGGAAATCTACTTAAAATCGAAAAATTCTTTGTTAGTGAGATATTTAGCTTAGGGTATTCTGTAAACATTCAACAATAAAGTTACGAAGGGAAATTCTCCTATCACTTCGAAAAAGGTTGAAAATGCCACTCGCAAAATAATGTAATATCTAGAATAAGAAAAATCTAGAATAAGAAAAATTCCAGAAATTCCGTCTGTCATTGTAATCAAAATCCGCTGCGCAATTTACACATATGTATGCAAGTATAAAGTGTGCAAAATTTGAGATCTATATTACAAAAATGGCAGGAGGAGTAGGCCGTGAAAGTAAAAAAACGTGTTTTGAGAAAACAAGGTATAAACCTTATCTTATTGAATATCAAGTTACTTTAGTCTAACTTCTTATTTATCCATTGTCTAATGTATTGAGGTGATAGAAAACGTTCGTATACATTCCTATTTCATGGGAAAATATTATTTTTCAATTTATACAAATAATTATGATGGTGATGCGGTCACCAGGATGGGACGCAGGGGGGGTAGCATTATGGGGGCCAGGGAATGGGTAATATGGCTCATATTTGCGATTCAGAGCTACTACGTTGTAGTTCTAGGCCACAAGAACAATTTTACAAATAATTATGATGGTGATGCGGAATCCAGGATAGGACGCGGGGGATTGGCATTGGAAAAAGGCAAAAAAAAAAAAAAAAATACTACGTCGTAGTTCCAGGCCAAAAGAACAATTTTAGCACAAAAATTTTAAATGTCAAAATTGAGTGATTCTCACAGGACCGGTATTACCAAAGCGATCATAGTTAACTGCAAATTTGTTGCTTGCATCGACCCCTGGGTATACGTCATTAACCATCCGTGTTACCGGTAAGTGTGTGTGCGTGTGTGTGTGTGTGTGTGTGTGTGTGTGTGTGTGTGTGTGTGGTGTGTGCGTGTGTGTGTGTACCCCAAACACAGACAAATTTCATAATGCAATAACTTAATGTTGTATATAACACTCTTGCATATAATTCTACTATAACTGTGTTTGTGTGTGTGTGTGTGTGTGTGTGTGTGTGTGTGGAAAGAGAGATGTGGAGAGAGAGAGAGAGAGAGAGAGAGAGAGAGAGAGAGAGAGAGAGAGAGAGAGAGAGAGAGAGAGAGAGAGAGAGAGAGAGAAAAAAAAAAGAGAGAGTGAGTGTTGTGTCTAGTGTGTGAACGTGTTTATGAATAGTGTATTAATCTCTCTCTCTCTCTCCTCCTCTCTTCTCTCTCTCTCTCTCTCCGTCCCTTCTCTCTCTCTCGTCTCTCTCTCCTTCTCTCCCTCTCTCTCTCTCTCTCCGAATCATCTCCATCTCTCATGCTCTCTCTCTAATGATCATTGTTTATATAAATACATACGTACTTTCCATTTGCTATATATATAATGTTATCCTCAAACTAAAACTATCTAAACTAACCATCTCTCTCTCTCTCTCTCTCTCTCTCTCTCTCTCTCTCTCTCTCTCTCTTCTCCTCTCTCTCTCTCTCTCTCTCTCTCTCCTCTCTCCCTTCTCCTGTAAATCTTCATCCTCTTTTTTTCTCCTTGTCAATATTCTGCCTGTCTATTCTCTTTTTTTCTCCCTTTTTCTCACAAACATAATTTCTTCTCCTCTTCTCTCTTTCCCCTTTTCCCCTTTCCTGTCTTTCTCAACTTTTTTCCTCACATTTACCTTTCTCTCTCTTTCTTCTCCCTCTCTCTCTCTCTCTCTTCTCATCTTTTTCTCTCTCTCTCTCTCTCCTCTCTCTCTCTCTCTCTCTCTCTCTCTCTCTCTCTCTCTCTCTCTCTATCTATCTCTCTCTCTCTCTAGACTGGAGCTACAAAAAAGAATGCCATGGTTTTGTATGCACGAAGATAAACCAGAGGACAACATTTCTGAAAACAGTACTACAGAGAAAGCTTAAAAGATAAAAGACACACAGACAGACGGACACCGCAGACCCCGGATGTAAACACAGGAATCCTACGTCATATCCTACATCCTATGCTATCCTTCCTGCCTCCTATATCCTTCTACAGCCAATTATATCCTATTGTCTAAACGTAGTACATCCTTTGAATCAGTTTTAACATCCTAGTCAATTTTTTTTTACAAGGTGAAAATTCCATTCTATCCTAAGGTCTTATGGCTAAAATTATGCCATGTTTACCTGATAATAGGGCTAACTATGCCTATGTTTACCTGATAATAGGGTTAACTATGCCTGTGTTTATCTGATAATAGGGTTAATTATGCCTATGTTTACCTGATAATAGGGTTAACTATGCCTGTGTTTATCTGATAATAGGGTTAACTATGCCACCGTTTACCTGATAATAGGGTTAACTATGCCTGTGTTTACCTGATAACAGGGTTAACTATGCCTATGTTTACCTGATAATAGGGTTAACTGTGCCTGTGTTTACCTGATAACAGGGTTAACTATGCCTGTGTTTACCTGATAATAGGGTTAACATTGTTACGTCCCCAGTCACACTTCACCACACTGCAGCTCCTTGCTGCAAAAACATGCACAGTAAATATTGTGCAATACCTAACACTGTACCTTGCTTCTCCCTTAGAGAAGTTATCCCGGGCTGGCTGGTTGGCAACTAGAATTTCACTCCCCACATCTCACTCTCACAACCACCAGGCATATATTGACTCACTTCTCCAATTTTAACATATAATATATTTTCAATCTCAAACATGTACATAAACAAATAAATAAATTAATGATTGCCCTTTGATGTCTCAAACATCAAATAAATTATGAAATCATCCCACAACACAGTTTGCACCATCTCACGTCATCACCACTCCAATCATACATACAATCATATTGTAAGGCTACACGCCTCCGACACACAAAGCTGCTGCTCACGTCACACACCTCCGACACACACAGCTGCTGCTCACGCCACACACCTCCGACACACATACGCCATACACCATACACCACATACCAGGCTACTCGCCAAAGTTAAGCACACACCATCACACACCATCAGGATACACGCCAGTCAATCACATACACAAACCACACACCATCAGTCAATCACACACCAAGTCAAACACACACCAAACACACAATTACTTCCCTTATACCACTCTCAGCACAACACGTGGCCTACCCACGGAGCCTCCACAGCCAGCTCCTCACACCAAGCTGTCCACCCAAAAAGAGACCCGCTCCACCTGGCTATCCACCTCATCAACATGCTCGCTTAATTAACGGGACCACAATTTACTCCACAGAAAATGTTTTAGGGGTGACTAAGGGTAACACCCCCCTTCCAGTAAAGATGTGAGTTCTCTCTTAAGAGGGCTCACAGCTTACAGGAATAGGACACAGTGGTGCTTTCACTAAGTTTGGTTTGGTTTTCCTAACACTTGGCATACATGGCAAGTTTTACAATATTCAGTTACACTCTTCTTTACTCCTGGCCAATAAAAATGAGCTGTTATTTTGTTTAATGTATTTTTTACACCTAAATGACCAGACCAATTATTTTCATGAGCCAATTCTAAAACTTTCTCTCTATATTTCCTGGGAACAACAATTTGAGTCTTCACCATCCAATGATCATTTACTGGGCTATCAGTAGGCCTCCACTTCCTCATTAAAACTTCATTCTCCACATAATATCCCACATCCTCATCTGAAGCTCCTCTCACTGCCTCACTCCACAAAGATTTTAGACTCTCATCTTCCCATTGTGCACTTGTCAAATCCTCCTTTCTCACAATATAATCTGACATTATCGCAGCCTCACATTTAGTCGCATCTCCTTTCACCTGTTCAACCTCCATGGACTCCACTCTATCAAACAATGAGGTTAAGTCCATCTCACGCTCCTCTATTTGCTTGGCCTTAGCTCTTGTCACTACACATGCTGGATACAGTATACTCTCCTCTACCTTTCCTTTAACCTTACATATTTCAGGCTCTAAAATGTCATCATCCTGACTAATTATAGGATTCTCCATAAGCTCAGGGGTAGGGACTACCTGTTCACCCGCCAAATTATTCCCCAGGAGCATGTCTACACCTGTTACTGGAAGTTCATTACTCACTCCTACCCTCACTTTTCCTGTGACAAATCCACTCTTAAGCCACACATGATGAATGGGAATGACTATTCCAGAAGATCCTATACCTTTAGCATCAACTTCTACACCTGTAAAAGTCTTCTCACTCCATTCCACAGTATTCATAAGTACTAGACTTAAATTTGCACCTGTATCCCTCAAAACTACAATTTCCCTCTCTGCACCATCATCTACATTCATCTGTCCTTTTGTAATAAAAGGTTCAAAATCAACTGCAGGTAAAACTTTCTTCTCAGTGTTAACATTTGTTGGCAAGTGCTCTACACATCCTCTTTTGGATACTGTTAGTCCTGCCTCCTTTGAATTCATATACCTATAACATTGATATTTCCTATGTCCCTGTTTACCACAAACTTGACATTTGGGAGGCAAGCTTTATTGGTTGCCACAATATATACTGAGGTGTCCAACTTCACCACATTTATAACATCTAATCAAGGACTGACTCTGCCTTGGAGCATTACTGACATTATTATTCTTGGGAGGGGGTGAATATACTGCCTGATTCTGAAAATTACCTCCAAAACTAGATTTCACATAGTTACTTGAGTACCTAGCATTTTTTTCATTTGCGATACCTTGTAAATGAACATTTTTGTTCCCCTTACTACTCCCATAACCAGCCGAGTTACCAGACCAGCTCTGGTGGCTAGGTCTAACCCTTGACACTGAATTACAAAGCCCGTAGGCCACCTTAAGTTGGTCAGCCTTACGTCCAGCCTCCATCACATCTTTTATATCAATCAATCAATCATTGGGGGCATACGCCGGGGGGCGCGTCGCCTCGCCCACCCTACGACGCCACTCCCGGGGGTCACCACGCGCGAGTTCCCATGCAGGCTCCTTTCCCATACCAAGCAGCTCTCGACAAGAAACATCAACTTGCCCCAGCCACGAGCCTTGTGGGCGCCCCCTTGGCCTCCTCCACGCCGGATTGTCTCTTACAGATACAACCCGATAGGAAGGATCGGTTTCAGGGTAGCGTGCCACATGCCCATATACTATCATTATCATGATGATAGTATATGGGCATGTGGCACTTCGGCTATATGCCGGGCATATAGCCGAAGTTGGCGCTGACGGACTACGCAGGTAATAGGCCTCGATTCAGTCTCACGGTGCAATCGCTGATTTGACACGTAATCATCCCAGCGATACCCCATGATTCTGCGAAGACATTTATTACCAAAGGCATTGATTCGTCTCTTCAAGTCACTATTTAGAGTCTATGTCTCACAACCATAGAGTAAAACAGGGATCACAAGCGACTTGAAGATCCGGATATTTGTCCTCCTGCACAGGTACCGACAACGCCAAATACTCCCGCTGAGCGAGTCCATAACACAGTGGACTATGCCAATCCGCCGTAAGGCTTCTTGACGTGACCCGCCATCATTATGGACTGCGCTACCAAGGTATGTATAACTTTCCAAGATCTCAATGTCCTCGCCACACGCATGAACAGACTGTACTGCTTCATCTAGTAAGTCTCCAAACACCTGGACCTTGGTCTTGAGCCAGGAGACCTCAAGTCCCAAAGGCTTTGCCTCCTCGTGCAGCGCCTCGAGAGCCATCACCAGGACCTCCAGCGACTCAGCAAAGATTACTGCATCATCGGCAAAAACAAGATCAGTGATCTTGGTGTTGCCGACGGATGCTCCACAATCACTTTGATCTACAACCTTGTCCAATACCCAGTCCATACAAGCGTTGAAAAGTGATGGGGCAAGGATGCACCCTTGCCTCACTCCTGTATTCACAGGAAAGAAGCTGGATACACCTATTCCACACTTCACAGCACTCTCAGTCCCAGAATACAGACCAGTTATCAAACCAATAGTCCTTGCAGGAATCCCTCGAAGTCGCAGAAGATCCCAGAGTGACTCACGATGCACTGAGTCAAACGCCTTCTTGAGATCAACATAGGCTGCAAGCATCCCCTGTCGAAACTCACGTCGGCGTTCCACCAGGACACGAAGCGCTAGGATACGGTCCGTTGTTGACTTACCAGGCGTGAACCCAGACTGCTGAGGTCTCTGATGCTTCACCAGATGACTGCGAGTTCGTGTCAGCAATAGATGGGTAAGCACCTTGCCTGGTACGCTGAGCAGTGTAATAACGCGGTAATTGCTGCAGTCCTGACGGTCCCCTTTCCCTTTCCAGATAGGGACGACCAGCCCCCTTTTCCAGTCAGGAGGAATGGTACCTGATTGCCACACGGCAGTCAGGACAGCATGCAACCCGCGGATCATGGCCTCACCCCCAGCTTTGAGGAGCTCCGCACTGATATTACAAACACCAGCTGCCTTTCCACCCTTCAACTTTGCTACAGCCTCTCTGACTTCGTCAAAAGAGGGTGCGGTTTCGTCAATGGGAGGATCGGCATCCACTGCCTGTAACCCAGTGGTGTGAAGCTGCTCAGTTGGAGTGTCCACCGTGAACATCTTTTATATCAAGCTTCATAATTTCATACCTCAACTCTGGTTTCAGATTATTTCTAAAATGTTCTAACATCATTAACTGCCTTAAGTCCTCCTTTTCATTAACATTTTCTGCCTTCAACCATTTATCAAATTTGAAAGCACACTCTCTGGCCATTTCTAAATATGTAAAGTTTGGTGATTTCCTTACATCTCTGAATCTCTGTCTATAAATCTCAGGGTCCACTCTCACAGTTTGTAACACAGCCTCCTTCACAACCTGATATTCATTACATTCCTCTACACTCAAACCTGCATAAGCCTCTCTTGCTTTACCTTTCAATTTTGTCTGTACCAATAAAGCCCATTCATCCTCAGGCCAACCTCTCAATATTGCCACCTTCTCAAATTGAAGAAAGTAATTTGCTGCTTCCTCCTCCACAAATTCTGGCACAAAATGAACTTTTCCATCATTTGATCTTCTTCTGTGACCACCACTATCTAATTCCATTTTCTTTCCATTTGAGGAGCACCTCTGCCTCTGTTCTAATTTTCCTCTCTTACAACCTCTGCCTTACTTTTTTCAACTTCTGCCTCTATCCTCACTGCCACATTTCTCTCTCTCTGCAACCTGATCTCCATTTCCATCAACCTCAGCCTCTGTGATAATGTTTGCTCACTATTAGTCACTTCACTCCCCTATTCCTCCAGGTTCTTTCCTTCCAAACCCATCCTTTTTCTTTCATTTTCATCCTGCTCTTCACTTAATACACCCAAGTCAATCAATTCTTTCACTAGTTCTCTCTGCATATCCTCCTTGAGCCTAGATATCAACTCTATTTCGTATTTCTCTGCTAATTTCTGTAACTCCTCCTTGGTACACTGATATAGGTAGTGCACCTCACGATTAACCATAAAGTTGCTCACATTTCCCTCCATCATAAATATAGGAGTGTACAGAGCTTACCACAGTACTGAAGTGCAGAGATAGTAAGCCGACAGAGTTGACACTGTGACAGGGTTGCAGGGTTGGCAGGGTAGCAGGGTAGGCTATGGCTCCACGTGGTCCACTGGTCACACACACAAGATCAAAATTACCCGGACAGGCCCCCAAATTTCTGTTACGTCCCCAGCCACACTTCACCACACTGCAGCTCCTTGCTGCAAAAACATGCACAGTAAATATTGTGCAATACCTAACACTGTACCTTGCTTCTCACTTAGAGAAGTTATCCCGGGCTGGCTGGTTGGCAGCTAGAATTTCACTCCCCACACCTCACTCTCACAACCACCAGGCATCTATTGACTCACTTCTCCAATTTTAACATATGATAATATATTTTCAATCTCAAACATGTACATCAACAAATAAATAAATTAATGATTGCCCTTTGATGTCTCAAACATCAAATAAATTATGAAATCATCCCACAACACAGTTTGCACCATCTCACGTCATCACCACTCCAATCATACATACAATCATATTGTAGGCTACACGCCTCCGACACACACAGCTGCTGCTCACGCCACACACCTCCGACACACACAGCTGCTGCTCACGCCACACACCTCCGACACACATACGCCATACACCATACACCACATACCAGGCTACTCGCTAAAGTTAAGCACACACCATCACACACCATC
>JACEEZ010024401.1:0-27500 GCA_016584305.1 Chionoecetes opilio | reverse complement strand
ATGCCGAATTCATTCTTTGGTACTAAATAGATTGGTGAATCTGTCATATAGGCTTGTAAAATGTTTACTCCACGAATGGGGGAAAGGAGGCTACAGGCGCAAAGGAAGAAATTTGGCACAGAAGGTTATATTTCGTCTCTTAACTCATTTATGCAGGACTATTCAACTATCTGAGAAACAAATAAGAGTTAATGTATGTCTAATGTATTTTTATTTACAGATTATACGCGTAAAACTGCTTATTGTCCAAAATAGTTCCTAGCTACGTTGTCAGCCAATCAGCGCTCAGGAACCACTGGGCGGCCATGTTTACTTTATTATCCCAGATATACAGACATATTAAGAGTAAATAAGCTGAGATTTTCCCTTAGAGAAACTAACGCGTAGAGAAAATTAAAGCTAGCTCACTTCCAATGTAATTTTTAGATGGAGAGTGGTTTAACACGAAGAGAAAACTAGAGTTATCTCACTTCCATATAGACTTATTTAATGGGAAATAAGGCGAGATTTACCCTTAAATACCTTATTTATGTAACAATTATTAGTGACAATAGGAGTATTGCTATTGATAAATATAGGGTGGACGATAATACATTGCCGCCATATTAGCCTTTCAGCGTAATATTCTCCCTGAAATATATGACATCATAGTTTAATGCCGGTAAATGGAATATTTTGACGTGTTTTCGTAAGTGTCTCCCGCTGAATACTACAGAGACGTACCGAGGGTATACCTTGATGCGCTGATCCTGGGTTCGAGTTCCGCTTCCCAGAGATTAGCTTCTATGGACCACTGTGGCCCGCGCCGTACCCGTGGCCGCGGCGGTACGGGGCTGACGCCGTTATAGTGGACGAGAACTGCGCGTTCGCTCTTTAGGTCAGACAGACACACTGGTGGGGCTAACACCTCACTCTTAACCTCTCTCGCTATACCACATACACCACACCTGTCACTACACACCTGTACGACCTCGCAACACACCTGTCGCCTGTGTATCACCGTAAATAAATGACTTGGAAGTTTCGACGGTGTCGTCGAAAATGTATTCCGTCGAACCTTCCTGTTTCCCATCCTAACACCCACCCACAAACCCACACACACTATCACAACCCTACACACATCCTGACACATACACACACCCTAAAATACAGCCCCACACACACCCTATATCCTAACACACGGATACAGTTGATTCGGGCCGCCAGTTGAATCAGGCCGCCTATATTAAATGCATACCAAGCATGCATTTATGCATAACCTTATAGGTTTTAATGAAACCTAACCTAACCTTAACCACAAAGTATACCTAACCTAACCTAACCTTAATCACAAAGTATACCTAACCTAACCTAACCTAACCTAACCTAACCTAACCTAACCTTAACCACAAAGTATACCTAACCTAACCTAACCTAACCTTAACCACAAAGTATACCTAACCTAACCTAACCTTAACCACAAAGTATACTTAACCTAACTTAACCTTTATCACAAAGTATACCTAACCTAACCTAACCTTAACTACAAAGTATACCTAACCTAACCTTAACCACAAAGTATACCTAACCTAACCTAACCTAACCTTAACCACAAAGTATACCCTACTAACCTACTACTGGACATGGAGAAACACTCTCAGTCCACAATCAACCGTCTAGTAGAACGAATAGACAGACTGGAAACAAGGCAGAGAGGGGGCTGCAGTCTCCAACACTAACCAGTTTCTATACTGGAAATATCAGGGGCCTTCATCCAATCTGCAATCAGACAAAGGTCCCAATGATTAAAGAGTTAGCAGAGATAGAAAACTTTCTCTTTATGGCCTTCACAGAAACTCACCTCACAAAAGATCACCTGGATGCAGAAGTGCAAATAGAAAACTACACACTCATCAGACAGGATAGAGAAGGAAGAAGCCATGGAGGAGTGGCAGTGTACGTAAAACAAGAGGTAGCAGCCAGTGTAGAGGTACTTGTATCTTTCTCAAATGGTACAACAGAAATGCTGGCAATATTTATCAAAGACCTTAACCTGGTAACAACAATCATATACAGGCCACCTAATACTAGTGTTAACGCTTTTCAAGAAATCACAACCAAACTCCACAACCTTCTAGAAGATCCTCCAAATGAATCCACATTATTTTTAATACTGGGAGACTTTAACCTGCCTTACATTAGCTGGCCCTCCATGAATATCGCAGGTGGTACACCAGAAGAAAAGGTCCAAGCGGTAAAATTAACCTCACTTATGGAGGAGTATTTTTTACACCAACTAATAATGGAGCCCACAAGAGGGAACAATATATTGGACCTCATCATCAGCAACAGCTACGACTACCTCCACTCCTATGACATCAAAATCTTTGAAAGGATACTGAGGGCCAAGATGGTAAACCACCTGGAAGAAAGAGGGTCAATGATGAAAACCCATGGCAGAAGAGGCAGTTGCCTATCAGAGCTTCTAAACACTATGAAGCTATATTAGAAGCAACTCAGATGAGAGTAATGCTGATGTAGTCTACCTAGACTTTGCCAATGTGTGTGCAACCCTCAACTTCGCCCAACATCAGCGTCACCTAAGGCGGGCAGTTGTGACTCCGGCGAGCATGACCAGTCGTCCTTCAGCTCCTGTAATAGAGTTAAGTCTCCAATAAAACTGGCGCACGAACCAGCCCCTGTGTTCAACCCCAATACATATCTCAGGGGCTCATGGAGGAAGGCATGGGCGGCGTAGAGATGACCTCCGGCAGGTAGCGGCCACGGAATCAGCCGCCCAACCTGCCGCCATACCATAACGCACGCTTATCACCAAGCCCCGACATCACCCACCACTCAGCAGCAACTCTGGCCAACGACCCGGCAGCATCGCCCACCACCTCCTCCAGGACCAGGGGGAGCGGACCGTGGGCATGTCGCCGGCAACGTTTGGGGCATGGGCCACCAGCGTAGAGGACTACAGCAGCATCTGCGGTTGGCGCACCCACAGCGGCACCTTATGTGCGCCCCTTTGTAACACAGAGGTACAACGCGCCATCGACGCGCCCCTGGCAAGCAAGTGTTCAGGCAACTCTCAACCACGGAGACAATCGACGTTGTGAGAAGCGTGGTGATCGGTACACGCTGTATCATCGGAGCGTGGGGGGAATTTCTTCCCTCTAGCACAGGCATCAGTGAACAGTGTCTGTGCGTATATCTCCCAGTGCTGGCCAAAGCGAATGAGGCGGCTTTAGGTGCCCTGAGTGCCAGTGCTCCTTAGAGGAGTACATGCTCAGCAGGAAAATAGTGATGGGGCTACGTGATCGCAACATGAAAGCGGGGGTGTTGCGTTGCTTCCCACGCCTCGAGTCATTCAGTAAATAGTTCGCGTTTTGGAATTTGAGGCTGCGAAAAGGCGAATGCGTAGCAACCCTTCGAGCTACGTAGCGCAGTGTGGGGTCGGTGACACACTACCCGCTGTCATGGCTCAACACCACGAGGGGTGGCGGCAGGCGGGCCCCGCGCGCTGGCTTAGCGGACAGGAAAACCGCCAAGACGGAGTCCGGCGGGGACGCAGGCGGTGCCCAAGCATGCGGTGAGATCTGAGTGTAAGGTGGGCGTCAGTGCAGAGCGTTTGGCAGCGGACATGCCGTTGTTGCGGCCAGAAGGGGAACTTCTGGCGGCCTGTGTCCGGCCCTCACCCCCCGGGGGCGGCGTCGTCCTCCCGCCCACCTTCGAACTTCACCCTACATCCGGTGCGGGTGATCGTTGGAGGAGTGGAGATGGCGGCGTCCGCTGCCTGTGATCAGCTGCTCACGCCCTCGCGCCACGTGTCCCTACACCAGCAGTGGCGGACACGGGGCGCAAGTGTCTGTGGCGGGTCCGCCTACGTTGGGGGACTCGGCATTCCCAACGTCAGCTCCAGGTACACCCACGGCAGTCACCCACGTTGCCGGGGGCAGCATGTGCCTCCTGGGACCATCACATGTCAGGTCTCCGTGGGGACTGTATTTCCACCACAGTGCATACATAGCCGAAGGCGTGCGCAACTCTACCTATCGCTCAAGCATGCAAGGCCCTCGCCTGGTCCATCACACCTTCCCGCGCCCCTTTCGCCGCCAGTGTGTGTGGCTGAGTGGGAGCCATCAGACACCCCACAAGACCTACGTCGCCCGGAATCGCCACCTACGAACTTGTAGAGGAGAACGTCGATCGCCTCGGAGAAATGTTCTTGGGCACTTCGGGCGCACTGTGTTTGCCATAGGAACGCACGCCGCTACCAGAGATGAGGCCTGGTCCATCACACCTTCCCACGCCCCCCTTTCGCCCACCAGTGTGTGTGCTGTGGAGCCATCAGACACCCACAAGACCCACGTCGCCCGGAATCGCCACCTCACGAACTTGTAGAGGAGAACGTCGATCGCCTCGAGAAATGGTTCTTGGAGCACTTCGGGCGCACTGTGTTTGCCATGGGACGCACGCCGCTACCAGAGATGAGCCTGGTCCATCACACCTTCCCGCGCCCCCTTTCGCCCACCAGTGTGTGTGCTGTGGAGCCATCAGACACCCCACAAGACCCACGTCGCCCGGAATCGCCACCTCACGAACTTGTAGAGGAGAACGTCGATCGCCTCGAGAAATGGTTCTTGGAGCACTTCGGGCGCACTGTGTTTGCCATGGGACGCACGCCGCTACCAGAGATGAGCCTGGTCCATCACACCTTCCCGCGCCCCCTTTCGCCCACCAGTGTGTGTGCTGTGGAGCCATCAGACACCCCACAAGACCCACGTCGCCCGGAATCGCCACCTCACGAACTTGTAGAGGAGAACGTCGATCGCCTCGAGAAATGGTTCGCCTCGTCCACCTACGGCTCGACACACGCCCCCACGCAACCACGTCCCAGCCTCAGTCCCGCTCCACTTCTTTGACGAGGTACGACGACAGCTGGACGACGATGTTGACAAGGGCATCATCGAGGCGATGCCCGCAGGCGAACCCACCGAGTGGTGCTCCAGAATGGTGGTAGTGCCAAAAAAGGACGGAAGGCCCCGTCGCACGGTCGACTTTCAGCGCCTCAACCGTGCAAGCCTCAGAGAGACACACCACACCAGACCGCCCTTCGATCTCGTCTCTAGCGTGCCCAAACATACATTTAAGACCGTAGCGGACGCATACTCGGGCTACCACCAGGTCCCCCTCGACGAGGAGAGCCGCAAGCTCACAACATTCATCACCCCCTGGGGGCGCTACTGGTACCGCCGCACCCCCATGGGCCACTGCGCTTCGCAGGACGCGTTCACAAAGCGTTTTGACGACACCATCACCGACGTGCCCAGGAAGCTCAAGTGCGTGGACGACACTCTACTCCACGACAGCAGCGTCAGCGACGCCTTCTGGCACACATACAATTTTCTTCAGAGGTGCATGGAGAGCGGTGTCACCCTGCGACCTGACAAGTTCCGCTTCTGCAGGAGGAGCGTCACCTTTGCCGGCTACCTCCTGGGCTGGGAAGGGTACCAGCCAAGCCGCGACCTCGTCAAACAGCATAAACCGACTTCAAGATGCCGCCCAGCCCACCCTGACTGACGTGCGGTCATGGTTCGGCCTCGTCAACCAGGTCGCGCCCTTCCTGGCGGTCGCCCCTGTCATGGAGCCCTTCAGGGAGCTACTCAAGAAACCGGGTGGGAAGGCAGTGTACTGGGACAAGCAGTTGGAGGCGCTCTTCACCTCCGCCAAAGACACTATTGGGCGATTGGCGGCCGAGGGACTGCGCTTCTATGATGTGTCGCGCCCTACAGCAGTCCTCACTGACTACAGCCGCCAGGGTATTGGCTTCCTTGTCCTGCAGCAGCACTGCGAGTGTGTCTCGGAGAAGTCGCCGCTATGCTGCCCTGGCGGGTGGAAACTTGTGCTCTGTGGCAGCCGACATCTCACAGCGGCCGAGAGGAACTACAGCACCCTCGAGGGGGAAGCGCTTGCCATCGCCTGGTGCCTAAAGAAGGCACGCCTCTTCCTCCTTGGCTGCAAAAACCTCACGCTCGTCACAGACCACAAGGCCCTTACAAGGATTTTCGGAGACAAGGAACTAAAGGACATAGCCAACCCCCGGATCCTCAACCTAAAAGAGAAGACGCTAATGTTCACCTTCCGCATCAAGTACCTGAAGGGCGACACCAACTGCGCGGCAGACGCCTTGTCGCGCTACCCGATCCTGTCAGGTGGGCCAGAAGGATCGGACGAAGACGATGAAGAGCTGATATGCGCAGCCATGACCGCAGCCACGGCCGCGGCAGCCGAGGACGAGGTGGGGCATGTTGTGGACCTTCATCAAGTGGAGGAAGAGGCTGCACGGGACGAGGAGTACCGGCTCTTGCGGGAATGCGTAGCCAATGACGGCTGGGCTGAACGAAAGGACTGGGAGCCGCTCGCCCTCCGCCAGTACTTCAAGATGCGGCGCCACCTCTCCTGCCAAGGGAACATCGTCCTTTACACATGTGACGAGAAACACCCGCGGCTGGTAATACCTGCGGCCCTGAGGCGTGCAGTCCTCGCGAACCTTCATGCGGGGCACCAGGGCCGGGACTCTATGCTACGCAGGGCGAAGCAGTCAGTCTACTGGCCAGGGATTGACGCGGAGGTGGAGCAGAAGAGGCGCCAATGTGCGGTATGCGATACGCACGCCCCCTCCAGCCCCGCAGAGACCCTCTTGCCCACCCCGCCCCCGCAGTACCCATTCCAGCAGGTGGTGGCTGATTTATTTCAACTGGACGGCCACACCTATATCGCCGTCGCTGACAGGCTATCGGGATGGCTCGAAGTGGAGCACCTGTCAGGCGACGCCACCAGTGCACGCCTCATCACGGTGCTCCGACGATGGTTCAAGCGCTACGGCATCCCAGAGGAGCTGTCGTGCGATGGGGGAACGAACCTCACCAGCCAGGAATCCAGGGGCTTCCTCGACACCTGGCGTGTGCGGCTGAGGGTCTCATCAGCACATTACCCCCAGTCTAACGACCGCGCAGAGGCGGCAGTCAAGTGTGCCAAGAGGTTGCTACGCGGCAACACTGGCTGGAACGGCTCCCTGGACACCGACGCCGCTGCATGGGCCATCATGCAGTACCTCAACACCCCCCCGCAGGGCTCCGAAGCCTCCCCAGCCCAGCTGATCACAGGACGTCAGCTGCGGGACGCCATACCTGTGGACGCGTCGCTCTATGAGGTGAGCGAGCGATGGGCGTGGCTGCTGCGGGGAGCGCGAACGGGCCATGGCCCGCTCTGGGGACAGTGCAGCTTCCCGGCATGACCAAACAGCCCACAACCTCGAGCCCCTCACGCCCGGCCTACGGACCCGCATCCTAAACCCCGGCAGTGGGCGCTGGGATCGCGCAGGCACTGTCCTGGAGACTACAGCACCCAGGCAGTACTTGGTGCGGCTGGACGGCAGCGGGCGCACCTCCTTCAGAAACCGGCGCCTCCTACGCCCTCTCACGTGCGTTCAGGCGCACGACGACGGGACAACAGCGATGCCTGGCGCCACCCCGCCCAGCCAAGGAAGGCCTCAACGCCACAGACAGGCACCACGCCACCTGCTGGACTACGTGTTAGGTAACGCCACCCCTCAGGCAACACACTGAGTGCCACACATATCACAAAATGTGTTTGTATCCCTCGGTTCACTCTTTTTCAAATGTTTCAGTTTTATCATTACACCGCCCACGGTGAGCTATTTGTGTAATTGGGGGGGGAGTGTGGGGGTGTGTGGCAACCCTCATCTTCCCGCCACACATCAGCGTCACCCTAGGCGGGCAGTTGTGACTCCGGCGAGGCAGTGACCAGTCGTCCTGTCAGCTCTCTGTAATTAGAGGTTAAGTCTCCAATAAACATCGCGCCGCGCCCCCAGCCCTTTTGTGTTCCAACCCCAATACCAAGGCTTTTGACAAGGTAGATCATGGCATTCTCCTCCACAAACTCAAGAATCTTGGCATAACTGACAGAGTAGGGAGATGGATCCACAGTTTTCTCACCAACAGGCACCAAGTTGTCACCATAAATGGTAAACAGTCATCACAGTGTCAAGTCATTAGTGGTGTTCCCCAAGGATCTGTGCTTGGCCCATTATTATTTCTGATCATGATATCAGACATTGACACAGATCTCAGATTTTCCACTGCTACTTCATTTGCTGACGACACCCGTATACGGCATAAAATAAAAACATCCCCAGACACCGATCTACTGCAGTGGGACCTCAATACAATAATAGAGTGGGCCGAAAAGAACAATATGGAGTTTAACGGAGAAAAATTTGAAGTTCTGAGATATGGCAGAAATACCGTTATAAAGACCACCACTCAATATATGTATCAACACCAAACCATACAAACAAAAGACTTCACAAAAGACCTGGGAGTGTATATGAGCAGCGATGGAACTTTCTCCCTACACTACACCACCATCACCCAGACAGCGCGACAGCTAACAGGATGGGTCCTGAGAACATTCCGTACAAGGGAGGAATCCTGCATGCTGACGCTTGTAAGACCAAGGCTAGAGTACTGCTGCCAACTGTGGTCACACTACAAAAAAAGGACATCACCCTGCTGGAAGCACCACAAAGGACCTATACCAACAAGATATATGGTAAGACCAAGGCTAGAGTACTGCTGCCAACTGTGGTCACCCTACAAAAAAAAAGACATCACCCTGCTGGAAGCACCACAAAGGACCTATACCAACAAGATATATGGTCTCCAGCACCTCAACTACTGGGAGAGGCTGCACAGACTGGGCCTCTACTCTCTGCAGCGCAGACGAGAGAGGTACATCATAATCTATGTCTGGAAAATCCTGGAGGGTCTGGCTCCAAAAGTAGGTATGGAGGAAAACAAAAACCCTAGAAGAGGCAGGCTGTGCTATGTACAGAGTACATGCGCCTCCTCTAAAGGACTACAAACCCTCATACACCACAGCTTCTCCCACAATGGTGTACGGCTCTTCAATTGTGCCCCAAGACACATTCGGGACCTAACGGGCGTCACCACGGACACCTTCAAACATCACCTTGACAAGTGGCTGGCTGACATCCCAGACCAACCACCCACGCCAGGCTACAGTAGCTCCCATGACAACACTTTACCTTCAGTGGTCCTGGAGGCAAGGAACAGGGAGCTACATACTACACCTGGAATGAGTGGAGGACCACCTCAACTCCGCCGATAACGGGCAAGATTCTTCAAAGGTATCAAAGGTAAGGTAAAGGTAACCTAACCTAATCTAACCTAACCTTAACCACAAAGTATACTGTCTGCTGGGTATGCATGCTACTATAGGCGGCCTGTTTCAACTGGCGGCCCGAATCAACGGATACCCTAACACACCCCTACACAACCTAACACATCCTAAAACACAACCAACACACACACAAACCCTTAAACATCCCCACACAACCCTTACATCCTTACACACCCACCCACAACCCCACACACGCTATCACAACCCCACACACATCCTGACATATACACACACCCTAACATATTCCCACACAACCCTGACACCCTGATTCACCCTTATATACCCCCACACACAGATTCCCGCACCCTTACACACCCACACACCCTAGAACACCCTTACACACCCTAAAACACACCCCACACACCCTAAAACACCTTAAAATCCCCCACAACAATTTCAAAACAAAGCGTCAAAACATCCTATACCAGAATCCTACGCGGGTATCCTAATATCCTTCCCACCTTGTATCCTGGCACTGTAGGACTCTGGGACGCCGAGAGGATTGTGTACGACGCGTAGACAACACTATCCCAGCTAACCATCACCGGCGGGCCGAAGTAGGCCGTAGAGCGGCGAACGGCGGCCGCCGGCGGCAAATTTACCTCCGTCAGCCCTCCGAAGGCCCGCTGGTGTATTTTCAGACGGGATAATTTACTATGTTGAAAATTAATGTACAGAATTTCAAGAATTGAATATTTCTATGTGTAAACATTTTGAAACAACAGTTATATGATTATCTTGATGTAGTATTACATCAGTAGTGACATGCAGCGGCAACTTGACGTCAATCCTCCGGAGGCCCGCTGGGCGCTGATACGTATTTGTAAGTGGGAAATATTCATTTCATATTATATATATTAACTCAGTAATATACATAGTATCTCAATGTCAGTACCATCACTAGTATTAGGCCTGTTCAAGCTATTACAAATTGTTATAAAAGTTTTTATAATAGTTTATAGAAATTATCATATATCAGTTTATTTCAAATATTTCCAGCTTAATCAGGAACACCCAGAGATACATAGAAATTAAGATGAGATACGTACATAGGAAGGAGTTTACATGGAAAAAGGTTATCAGTTTGTCTGTGTGTGTATAGCTAGTATCATATAAAAATAACACTTGATTAACCGCGGCGAAGATTATTACGGAATAACACAAGGTCATATTTTCCCTTATTTCAATAACTTCCAACATATTATCAACACATATCAATACTCAACGGTACACCTAATATGGAATATGTAGATGATGGAGTTAACATATGAATAATATCATGATTTGGAATAGAATATTATTTGAAATCTTCTCCCACCTATCAATGCACTAAACTGCCAGACGTACGATAGCCATTACAAACGGTTAAAAACCCACAAAAGGCCTAAATTGTCACCCTTAACCAGTCGATAACATAATGAAAACTTAGTTATAACATGTTTTCGCTCCTTCATTATATCGAAATAGACTGAATAATATAAATAATTGCAGTACGACACGTTTTTTTAGGAATTCCTTGACGGTGCCTGGCGCTGTGTCTGAGTGAAAATAATCAGTTAGTTGGAAAACGCACGAGTGGGTGGATGTTGTTATGTTGTTCGCCGCAACCTATATCCTTCTAAATGGCTGTTCACGCCGTTCAGTGTTCCACGTACACCAGCATGTAAACTCAATAACGAAAATGTTTTTGTACTTATGAAATAAACAATGTCCGTAGCAATTATGATCCTAGCAATCTCCTTTTCATCATATTACTGGATAACGACACAGGAATATTTCTGGTTAAATTTTCTAAGCATATTGCATTATATACTAATGTTTTTTATAAGTGTTGAACAGCCCATTAGTCTATTAATCGGCAAATGGGTTGTGCAACACCCCTTAAAACATTACTATATCTGCAATATACTTAGAAAGTATAACCATAAATATTCCTCAATCAGTTAATATAACAGCGGCAAATGGTCACATGCCCTACGGCGGGCCACTGGGAGCGGCCCGCCGGTGAGCCTCTGAGCAAATTCCCAGCGGCCCTACGTCGTACACTTCCGTCGGGCCGCCGATAAGACATACGGAGGGCCTCCGGAGGCCCTCCGTCTTTGTGTTTGCTGGGATCTCACTATCCTACTAATATCCTAACACTATCGAGCCTCTGAGAAGCCAAGGCAAGGCTAACACCCAACCACGAACCCACACTCAAACTCACACAGTTGCCAGATCACCCTGATAAAAATATCCTTATTTGGAAATTAAAACTCCCCTTTGACTCATATTTCCCGTCACACACACACACACTCTTGTTTTTTTGTTTGTTTGTTTTGTTTAGAGGATAATGCCTCAGAGCCATAGTGATCTACCGCTGCTGCATATTAGTGTTGGCCGAAGCCACCACCCCGGGGGAGGGGGGGGTTACAAACCCCCGGCTGGCACCCGGTACCCATTCACTGCTGGGTGGACAGGGGCTAGGGATTTAAGAAAGACCACCCATCTATCTTTCGCTCCGCCCGGGGATCGAACCCGGGACTTCTCGGTTGTAAGCCGAGCGTGCGAACCACTACACTACAGAGTTCCCCTCTGTCGTTCATATCGATCTGTTCATATCGATGATGCCCGTGTAGTATATATGCTGGTGAAGTGTCGTGCCAAATTTCAGCTCATTCCATTAGGGTTTAGGGGTCGCGCACTTTCTCCCGTATATCGGGCTGCAGTCAATTCCGTGAAATCCCTTTTTGAAATACATTTTTTCTTTCTTTCTTAGTTAAAATGGTGGCTACTAGAAAGTCTTCGCAGATGTGGTTGCTCGACAAAGCTCCAGAACCAGACATCCTTGGTGCTCGCTTGCCCTCGCGGGAGCAAGTGTTCCTTTTCTTCATGTATCAGCACCACGTATTCAAGAAAACTGTCCCTGATTCCGTGTCGGCAACGAGTGAGAAGCTGAGGGCCATCTGGGGCAAAGCGAAGCTGACAACGAAAACCGACGCGAACATTAGGAAGAACGTCAAAAATCTGTTCGAGGAGTACCAAGCCCTGAAGAAGGATCGAAACAGAATAACTGACGGGGCCGAGCTGAAGCGGAAGATTTGGAAGGGCGACCTGGAAGATCTTTTCGACATCTCCAGCGCAGACGTTCTTGAAAGGAGGGATATCTAGGATGAGGACAAAAGCTTCCTCATTTCGCAGAGAGAAGATCGTTCCAGTTCGTCCATGGCCGGTGTCGATGTCGCCGAAGTGGCGAAAGAAAAGAAGAAAAAGGAAGCCGCTAAGAAGTTGGAAAACCGCAAGCGGAAGCAGGAGGCTGAAACGGAACGCCTACTGGAGAAGGTCGCCTATTATATCCACGATCTGGCCTTTCCTCATCGTCTACTACATCGTCGGAAGATGAGGACGGCGACTTCAAGGCACCGGCAACAAAATTACCCCGGCGAGCACCAACAAACAAGCTGTCCCTAAATATCGAGTTAACGTCGGCCCGGGACCGAGAAGGGTTGTCCGTGCGTCAGGCCTCGAGCGCTTACATCGCGACAGCGAAGGACTTGGGCCACGATGTCAGATAGCTTGTCATTTCGCCGAGCACTGTCCATCGTTCAAGGACCAGGAACAGGGAGACACTTGCCATTCAACTGGAAAGGGAGGCCTTCAAGGATCCTCCTCCGTTGGTTCTCCACTGGGACGGCAAACTACTACCGAAAGCGACTTCGAAATGGGCTTCAGAGGACCGCATTGCCGTGGTTGCGACCGGGCAGAACTTCGAGGAGATCCTGGGAGTCCCCGTTGCACAAGATGGAACGGGACAAGAAGTCGCAAGGACGGTTTTCCAGGAGGTCGAGCGAGTCGGGCCGGGAGCAACTTGGGCCCTTTTTCCCTTTCGATAGACGGCCTCGAACAGCGGCATGCTCGCAGGCGCCTGTGTACACCGAAAAATCTCCTCGGTCGCCCCTTTGCTCTGGCGGCATGCCGGCACCACGTCGGAGGTTGTCCTGAAGCACGTCTTCGAAAAGTGCTGCGGCCTTCCACTGGTCCCGAGATCCCAACCTTAAGCGCTTCCAGTCACGCTGGGAATTTCCCTTGATCGTGGTCGTAGACATTGAATATGAGGAGTCAGGGAGAACCCCCTTGAGCTGCCCCCGCGTACAGATGGTTCGTTCCTAAAACAGTTCTTCATGAGGAAGCAACCCCGAGAGGACTCGATAACCCCTCCGATGTGCCTCCTGTTCCTCGGAGGAAGCGAGGGACAGATCCGATTCCGAGCCCCGGGTGCCTCCCCCAAAGAAAGGGTGGGGCCAAGGCCATTACCCCCGTCAAGTCCTCTTCGCCGACCATTGGACTGCCACCGCATTTAAAAAAGGGCCCCGTAAGTGGCGCTGTTCTCAGCGTCTTTTACACAAAAAAACTGGCACGAGGCACGATTCCGGATACGCTCCAAAGAACGATTTTGGAGCTCCGCAGGCCCTCAACGAGTATCCCGACAAGGAAGTCGGGCAGAGGGTCCAGGGCTCTTTCTCGCCACCTCTTGGTATCTTTCAGAAGATCTGATCGCGCTGGCTTTCTTCGACGACAGGTCGAGGATGGGGAGAAAAATGGTGTGGGAACCTGGGAAGGCCTGCGTCCAAGAAAGGGATTGAAGTTTCTCGAGGGAAAGGGTTGGAGTGACCAACACCACGACCCCGAGCGGCTTCGTCACCAGTCCAGCAAGCGGTTGTTTGACGCTGACGGGTCGGAAAGAAAAACCCCCCGAACCTACCGCGGACGAAGCACAAGAACCGGTCAGGGCTGTAAAGGTGGGCAAAGACAGCGCGAGCGTGCGATCCCCCTCATAAGCAGTTCGGGCGCTGTAAAGGACGAGGGCCCGGGGCCCGTACCTCCTGCGGTGTCTAGCACCACCGCAGCGAGGGTTTCCCCAAACGGACCCAAAGGGCCCCCTGCTCGGCCCTTTTCCCTCTGGTGCGACAGAGGTGGCGGTAATCAAGGTCCGATCATGTTTTCGACGCGGGGCACTGAAAACGCGTCAAAACTCAAGGGGTCAAAGCGGCCTGTAAAAAGGTGAGGGGCCCGTCCAGACCTCCTGCGCGTCGACAAACCCTACGCGCGAGGTTTTCCCCAAACGGACCAAGGCCCCCTGCTCGGCCTCCTCCCTTGAGTGTACGGCAGTCAGTGCGCGACCTGTAAATTTTATTTTTATTTTTTTGAAAGAGGTATCAATCGCATCCATTTTAAATAATAAAACAGGGCAAATTCGATATGGCGAAGTATCTGAACTTTTATTTTTCCCTAGTAAATATGGAACACCCTAATGGATATGTGTATAACTGTAATGAATAACTATATGTGTATGACTATGTGTATGTATGTATATATCTTTCTTCTAATGGTCACACCTCTTCTCTCCTATCTTTCTCCTCTTTCATCCTCCTCTTCCTTACTCCTCCTCCTCCTCCTGCTCCTCCTACCTTCCTCCTCCTCCTCCTCCTCCTCCTCCTCCCTTTATCCTCCTCCTCCTCCTCTCTTCTCCTCCTCCTCCTCCTTCCTCCTCCTCCTCATTCCTTCACCTCCTTATGTTCCTATCTTCTTTATTAGGGACATGGTATCCTTTTCCAACTGTTCCTCCTACATGTAGTTGATAGTTCGTAGTATGTATTACAAACAGATAACCTCGTTATGGGACCAATTAGGGTTCCTGGTGTCTGTTATTCTTAGGTATTCCTATTGTATTCCTCCTGCCTCCTCCTCAAAGAAGGGAGAGACGGATGGAGAGAGGAGAGAGAGAGAGAGGAGAGAGAGAGAGAGAGTGCAGGAGAAGAGAGAGAACACGAGGGGAGGATGGAGAGATGAGAGAGAGAGAGAGAGTTGAGGGAGAGAAGAGGCGAGAGGAGAGAGACGACGGGAAGAGACGAGAGGATGAACGTGAGGAGAGAGCGATGAGGAGGCGAGGAGGAGAGAGAGAGGATGAGAGAAAGAGAGAGACGATGAGAGCGAAGAGAGAGAGGATGAGGTGGAGGAGAGAGACCTGGAGGAGTTCTGAGGGAGAGAGAGAGAGAGAGAGGAGAGAGAGGAGAGAGAGAGAGATATGATATTGATTATGATATATTTTATTTTGGCCATGTCAGTTTGTACATTATGAACATATTACATATAGGATAAAGCAAGGTCCAATAAGCCGAAGCTTTTATAGGACCTGAAAGCCATTGGAAATAACATAAAACATAGCAAGGGACCCATGGTCAGGCCCATTTTGAAAATATAACATTTATGGATGATAATATGGAAAAATTACAATAGTAAACCAACCATTTTAAATGTATATAAAAAAAATCTTAAGAAACCATAAAAAAAAAACGCCAAAAAAAAAAAATCGCAAAAAAAAAACAAAAAAAAAAAAAAAAAAAAAAAAAAAAAAAAAAAAAAAAAAAAAAAAAAAAAAAAAAAAAAACCCCCCCCCCCAAAAAAAAAAAAAAAATATCCTATCATTTGGAATAATGTGCAATGGCCAATAATGTAAAAAAAAAAAAAAACCACATAAACAGTGAAATTTCAAAAACACAATATGACATGCTGGTTGTTTGTAAAGAGTTTATAAATTTTCATGTATTTGTCAAGCATGCTTTTTATCAAGTACGTTTGGAAAAATTTAAGTGTTTCACAGTAATGAAAATGTTCTGGTAAGTGTTCCAGCTTTTAGTTCCTCCTGACAAGATACTCTGTTGTCTGCATTGTGCATGTCCTGCCACAAGGTATAGTTAAAATCATGTGGTCTTCGGGTTTACATGTTAGGGTATTGCTTCTAAAGCCAAGGTCTAAAGGTAAAGAGGTATGGATTATGTACAAAAAGATTGGTTTGAACGAGTATGATATCTGGAAGCTAATAACTTGAAGTCTCGGAAAATACTGATGGTATGAGTCATAACGATTTTAAAGAACAATAACACCAGAACAACTTTTTCTGACTAGTAAAAGGAGGCTGTCAATGAAGGTTTTTATTAGACACATCCCCATAAAGATGAAACAATATAAAAGATGTGGAATCATTAGGGTAAAAATAAACTTGTAGTAAAACCATTTTACATTCAAATAGGGCCTTAGTCTGTAAAGTATGGCCTGTTTGCTATAACGATATCCTAGATTTCACCCATATCAATATGTTACTTTCCATTTCAACTTACTATCTATATATCTCCCTAGAAAATTTAAATTCGAAAACCTCATGTAATGATAAATTATTTATCTTTATTTGTGTGTGTATGGCGAGTCATAAGGGGGCCTGGGACCCATTAAAGCAAGTTTATTAATATTTAAAGTTAATTTGTTGCCTCTTAATCCAATTTTCGAGACTTTATTTTATTCTGTCATTCAATGTAATTGAATATTTTCAAGATTGTGGCCTTGGAATGAAGATTGTGGTATCATCCAGCGAAAAGTATGGGGAATTTAAGCTTTATTACTGTACGGAATGATGTCATTTATGTATTATTAAGAAAAGTACAGGACAAAGAATTGAACCCTGGCGGTAACTCCACAGTGATGGTCATTATAAGGAGATGATGTATTATTATATGATGTATATTGCTTTCTTATGACTTAAATAACATTTGAACCAGTTGTGAGCATTACCACGTATTCCATAGATAGATAATTTGGTAAGAAGATTGTGTGAAAAAATTGTTCAAATGCTTTTGTGAGGTCAACAAAAAAACTGTTATTTGTAGCATTTTATTGTCCATGTGCATTGTAAATGTGTCCCGGACAGATATGGTAGGACTGCTAATCAGTGGAAATACTTGGGACGGAATCCATGTTGAGTTGGAGTTAAAATTGAGTGTTTTGAGAGGAAAATCCATTAATCCTTACCTTTAAATTTTTTCAAAAATTTACAAAAGCTTGGCAATATTAAAATTGGTTAAAATTTTTGCTTAAAAAATTGTCCCCTTTGCTAAAAAAAGGGACAATTCGAGAAATTTTTTATTCGATCTGGAAAAGTACCCTCTTAAAATGTTTATTGAAAATGAATACAGATGTTAATAACCCGGGGACTACGCACCACCGCGCGCTGGGGACAAACGCCTTCCCTCTTGTGACTCCACGGGGTTTCAATTTATACGTGATCAAGTGAGGGACATCAAAAGCATCTGATGTTTATGGGGGGTTTCCCCCCTTTGGGTTTTCGCGCCGCGGGGGGCGCGCAAAAACATGGAACGTCAACCCAACCCCGCTATTTTTAACAAAATTCGCATTTTTTTTTTTTCTTCTTTTTTTTGGCAGCCCCTTTGGGTACATAAAACTACGTACAATTGTATGTTCCCCAAAATACACATATTTAAACCCCCTAATTTTGCTGAGGGACAATCCCCCCAAAACCCCGACAAATTTGGGCCTCCCGCGGGCCGCATAGTCAAAGGGGCCCCCCTTTTTGGTAAGGCAGTCTCCAGTTGCTTCGTTTTCCCAACCCCGTTCCCCCTTAAATTCCCCCTTTGATCCAACATATCCGAAGACGATATTCAATCCTCGACGTTTGGTTGTCCCAATTTATAGGGTATAGGGCGCCATACGCAAAACGGTTGTCACAAAACATCTGTAGGGATCCCCCCACACCCGGAGACTCCTGCAGAATTTTCCCACACCCGAAAGTACTGCACCACCCAGAAGTCCCAGGGTCTCGCAGCAAGATTAAATTTAAACCCCCCGTCAACCTTTTTGACCCCCAGTAAATGGGGCCCCAAACATTATTATGTCGCACAAAAAAGAAATAAAGCCCCCTTAATCCTTTCCCCTGCGGTTGGCAAAGGATGCGTCAGCGTAGCACTAAAGGTGGCACTATCAAAAGGTCTAACCCTCGGGTAAACAACCAACTTATCCGTTTTCACACGCTAAATCACCTTTTTTATCTCAAAGGGTCAGACACCTTTACCCTTTTGGGAATTAAAAACACTCAGCTCGAACACATCGAACCTATCCCCCGGGCGGTGGAGTAGCCACCCCAATTTTAGTTCCCCGCCCAACCCCACGAATTCTTTTTTCCTTCTTTCTGACAAATCCTCGTTTTCTCCAACCCCGACGTTTTCAAAAGGGGAAACCGGATTTAAACGAGCTCCATACTAAAACTGGTCGATTGTGATCCGCCGTCCTCTGGGGAAAATTACGTTGGGCCCCCACTTTTAAAAGCACTCTGAACGAAAGCCCCCGATTTAAAGGGGCCCTTTTACGCAACTTTTTTATGACGTGCTGCCCCAAATTTTCATAGTACCACCCCAAAAGAAGTCACCCAAATAACCATTTGTCCCCTCTGTTCCACCATTTTTGGCTCCAAAAAAAACAATGCAGGGCCCAGGGCAAAATTTGGCCCCGAGACATATCAGCTTTTCCTTCACCCTCATTTTCCCTTTCCCGGGCCCGCTCCCCACAAACCATACACGTCTTCTCAGACGCCACAAAAAACCTTGTCGAATCGGAGGAGGTTGGTACACTTCACGCTCTATTTTGTTCCCTTGGGGGTACGCAGTTGTATGCCCATTTGTGGCACCCCCAAACCCAATAGCTGGGGCGAGTACCATTCCCAAAACCGGACGCCCCCCTTTTAAACTGTGGGAGAGTTCTTCTGCCCCCTATGGTGCCCTTTTCAAACCCCCCGGGTACCAAACGTGCCTTCAATAGTCTTCCCTTCCTTCAGCTTTTCTGTGCCCCACCCAAAACGTACAGATATTTTTTCCCCATTCTCCACCTTTCATACACCCCCTTTTGGCCCTCCTTTTCTAAATTTTTTTTCCCTTGCAACATCCCCCTCATCTTTTTAAAAAACCCCAAAAGCTTTCGTCGCCTCGTCCACTTTTTTCCCGACGAAAAATCCTGTCCAGTCCTTCCAAATTTAAATTTCCATCTTTGTCACTCTTAATGTTGAGCAGTTGGTTTTTCGGCCCAGTCCCCTTTCCCCCCGCCCGACTAAATTTTTCCCGATATCCCCCACCACTCGTTTTCCCCAACCCCCGGGATCTTTAAACCCCGTTTTTAACTCTCCTACGGAAATTGTCAAAACCACCCAAAGGCCCACTCAAAACCCGTTTCCGTCTCCCCAAACCGTCCCGTTGGGGCCACCCACGGCCACCTGCCCCCCCCTCACCCAAAACATAAACCCAATTTCACGGGGAAAGGTGTCATCATCCGAGCCCCAATGCTAAATCCCGAACCCAAATTTTCCCCAAATCACCACACACACTAGGGGGCTCGCAGAGCATTGGTTTTTGGACTGAGAACATTTTCCCCTTTTTGGGGACACTGCGGGCAGGATCAACACTGGTGGGGTGCCTTTGGCAATGCGACAGTGGGCCCCCTAAAAAAATTCCACCGTGCTTCACCCCAAAAAAAATTTGTTTTCCCCGTTTTTCCCCAAATTATGGTACCGGGCCCCGCGCCATTATTATTTGCTAAAACGCTTGTAGTAAACACCTTTCTCCGAAAGTGTAGGTCTCCGGGGTCCTGTCCCCTCACATTAGGGACAAAGTGCTCTAGTCACCCCCTTTCCCTAGATTCCCACGGTAAATGCTCTCCTTTGCCGCGTGAAGTGCATTCAGGTTATCCTTAAATATTCTGCAGGTTTTGCTCGCCGTCTAGCCCCGGGTTTAGTTTACAAAAAAGGCCCCAGGAAATCCCGGGGTTTTCGGGCCCAAAATAAAAGTGGTTGGGCGAGAAACCCGAAAATTTTGGACGGGTGCTTTCCGGGCAGCCCCCGCCCAACCGGGAAAACCCTCAAAATTCGAAGCCAGGACAATCCCCCAAAATTTTGGGCTTACCTCCCCCAAACAGCATTGACCCTCTAACAAACACCTTAAACCCCAAGGGTTTTTCACGGGCCGGGCGTTAAAATTTTTAAACATTGAATGCCTCCCCTAGAGCCCTAAATATTGAATTATTAAATTCACACCCATTATCTGATAAGTTTTTTCCCTGGGGCACCAAATACCCAAAACCCCAAACCGAGAAATATTCCCCGAATAATATGCCTGCTTTCCCTTTGTCTGGAAAAACCACGAGTAAAATATTTTGTTTTTCCCGGCCCCACTTCCCAAGAAAAATTATCTTCCCCCACACTTAAAGGGTAATGGAAACACCTCTTTAAACCTTTGCTAGCCAAGGGGGACATCCCCACTGGTTGGGGCCCGGGTTTTTTATACCGTTTGCACCGTAACGGGTCCTTGTCACTTTCAACCCTCCTTTTCCGGGGTTGGGCCCCCTTAAATGTGGGCATCTCTCAAAAGTTTCTTCAATTTTTCTGCTGGGGGGTGCCCCCAACGACGATGAATTTTAAAGGCCCCTTCTCGAGCCCCCGCCTTGTAGATTCACGAGGGGCCTCAGCTATACACTTCCCATTTAGTCGGCCGAAAAAGGGCCAGATAGTTTCCTGACATGATGTACGTAGATTGCCCGACGCCCTTTTTTTCCGCCCACTTTGATTTGTTTTGTCTCAATTGATTATCATTTTCGGCTTTTTTCATGACGATCTACTAAACAACAACGGTACATTACAGTTTCCCAAATCAGAGTCAAATTTTGGGACCATATTCCCCCACAACCGGGGAAAAAGTAAATTTTTTGAAGGAAGTCCCCAAAATACCATTGCCAAATTGAAGGTGGAAATTTGAACTTTCCCCCTTTTTTTACAAGCCCGCTTCATTGTCAACCCCAATTTTTCATACGTTCGAGCCAACGTGAACCACACACGTGTTTGTACAAACCCGTTCAAGGACGGCACACCCCTCTGATTCACCACCCAGTTTCCCCGATTTTCCCCGCTATCCTTTTTTCATTTCACAAGCCCCCCGAATAATTTTACTGGGTTTCCTTTTAAATACCCACCATGGCCCCCTTTTTTTTTCTAAAGGGGTCAGGGCAATCACTGCCAGTGGATATTTGATTTACAAAAAGCACATTTGGATATTGTACCAAAATGCCCCCATAGGTTTTTTTTTTCCTCCTTCCTGTCCTTTTCCCTCCCCCATTTTCCACGCCCACGGGGTGCCTTGGGGGTCCCCCCCAAACCCCGTCTAAACCCATGGTTTTCCCCCCCCATACAGGCTTCTCACTTTCACCCAAAAGTTTCCCCCATTTCCCCCAAAAAAAAGGGTTTTGATTTTTCTTTTATGTGGGCGCTCGGGCCCTTCGCCCACTCGAAAAAAATCGGTTGAGCGGGGGCCTTTTTTTTTATATTATCGTATGGGAACCACCCGTGTTGGGGACATGAAATAATGGGTTTTCTTTCCCTAACAAACATGAAACCAATAAAATGAAGGCCCAAAAACGAATCATCAAACTCAAACCCTTGGGTTTGTAACACCTGGGACGTATGTTCAAAATCTGACCCCAAAGTTCCCCTTTAACTCTGCTCTCTCTTTTTTTCCGTAGGCTATTTTAAAGCCTCAAAAGCCCGCAAATTTCCTTCTTCCTTTATCGACCAAAAAAAACCTCTCCAGGGCTCTCAAAAACACTTCCAACCCCTCCTCTGCCTCCAAACTTGGTCCCTTTTCAATTTCCCACCCATGACTTCGGGCCCCCCCCGGAAAGTGACAGAAAGTATTCCCGCGCACGCTTTTTCCCTTTTTAATTGGGGGTCAGTTACACCACACACCTCATTTCCCCCCTTTCCAAATCCGTATTCCCTTTATCAGGGTTTCCCAAATTTTGGAGGCCACTTCATGAACACCATTAGTGGGAGTTGTGGGAAATACGCTCTTTTCCAAATGTTAATAATCCTGGACAATACTTTCACCACCGCGCGCTGGGGTTGGGAATCCTCTTCCCCCTTGTTAAACCAGGGGTCAAATTGTCACGGGGGATCACCCCTGATAAAATCATGAAACATCTGATGATATGGCGGGCTCCCATTTGGGTTTTCGCCGCGGCGGGGGCGCAAAAAACCCCTAGGAACGTGCTAACACAAAACCCTATATTAAAACTAGAAAAGGGTGAAATTTTTTCAGAGCATTCTTTTATTTTTTTTCATTTTATTTTATCAAAGGCCCGGGGGATGTAAAACCTTTATATTTGCAATTCCCGATTTTATTTCAGCGGGGTTTTAGGTCTTGAAAAAAAAGGGGAAAAAGGGGGTGGTTTTTGGAAGATAATGTTAAAGGCTCTTGGTATTTGAAGTTTTACAATGTCCGTTTCAATTAAAATTAGCAATTTTGGGCCCCAAACCTTTTTCCCTGATTGTATTCGCCATTGACAAGAAAAAAGGTGATACCTAGGGTTTTAATTTTTAAAACCCTAAAGGGTTTTTGAAATTTTGTTCCCCTTAAATTTTTTTTTGGATCCCAGCATGATCTGTAAAATCTGGTTTTAAAAATTTTCTTTTTCGTTTTATTGTTGCCGTCAAAATTTTTTTCTAAAAAATTTAAAAATTTTTTAAAAATGTTAAAAGGCCCTTTTTCCCATAGCTTTTTTAGTTTTTTTCGTTTTTTGATCAAATTTTTAATTTGTGGGTAAGTATGGTTTCCTTTTGCGTTTTTTTGATTTTTGTTGTTTTTAATGGAAAGTGCTTATTGTACAAATTTTAAAAAAAACCCATTTATTATTTATCAAAAAAAATCATTTTCATCACAACCAATTTCATTTGTATTCCAAATTTAAAATTTTTCCTAAGTCATCCCCCGAAATCATATATTTTTTTTAATGTCAGTTTTTTTTGTGAAAATCACTGTGTTTTAAGTATAACATCGATACTGAAAAAAGCTTAAAAGGGGAAATGATCAATAATTTGGGGAAATATTTTCCCACTTGGTTTTAAAATTTTTTCCCCAAAATTATTAGTCCAAAATTAAACAATGTTGTGGCCGTTTTAGTTACACGTGTTGGGGTTTTGATTGGGGGGGGAAAAGGGAATTTGTAACTAGGGAAAAAATTTTTTATAAAATTTGAGCATTTTTTTCATTATGATTTTAAAAAATTTTAAAATTAAAATCCCCATAAAATAAATAGGTGTCCCAGAGGGAAAATGGGGAAGATTATTTTTAGATGCAATAAATCATCAATTTGGGAAATTTGGGGGTTTTATTTTATTTATGCCAAAAATAAAAATTTTGGGGGGTTGGGTAATTTCAAGGAATTTAAAGATTTTAATGTGAGCAAATTGAAAAAAAAACCCCTTTGCTAATAGTTTGGGTGAAAAAATTTTTTGAAGATAATGGCTACCTCCAAACCTTTTGATTTATTTTTTGAAAATTATCAAAAAAACCCTTTGATGGGAAAAAAATTTTACAGATGGGGATCACTTTAGGCGAGTTTCCAAAAACCTAAGACACCCAAATTTTATACTAGTTGCCTAAAAAATTTCTCCAAAACCCAAAATCTATATGAAGAGGTAAAATAAATAATATTTAAAATTAAGCTTTAAACCTTTAAGGGGGGTTCTTTATCATTCTATTAGAGTCATCACAAAAAAAATAATTACAGATTGGTTTATACATGCTGCAAAATTTAAAAGGAAGGTGTTTGTTTTCATTACCATAGGAGATATACCAAGAAAAGAGAGAGAGAGAGAGAGAGAGAGGGGGAAAAGAGGAAAAGAGAGAGAGAGAAGAGAGAGAGAGAGGAGAGAGAGATAGAGGAGAGAGAGAGAGAGGAAGAGAGAGAGAAAAGAGAGAGGAGAGGGGAAGAGAGAGAGAGAGGAGAGAAAAAGAGGAGAGAGAGAGAGAGAGGAGGGGAGAGAGAGAGAGAGAGAGAGAGAGAGAGAAGAGAGAGAGAGAGGAAGAAGAGAGAGAGAGAAGAGAGAGAGAGGAGAGAGGAGAGAGAGGGGAGAGAGAGAGAGAGAGAGAGAGAGAGAGAGAGAGAGAGAAGAGAGGGGAGAGAGAGAGAGAGAGAGAAGAGAGAGAGAGAGAGAGAGAGAGGGGGGGGGGGAGGGTTCATACCTGGACGGTCCACCTCTGACCTGCTGATGCTCCTAACCGGAAACTGGGAGGACGCCCTGGATGACGGCCAGGACACTGTCGTGTGGCCCTTGACATAGCGGGTGCCTTGACGGGGTTTGTGGCACGGAGGCCTTCTTGAAAAACTCCGAGCAAAAGGCATCCAGGGTGACCTCCTGCTGCTCCTGGGTAACTCCTGCAGGGACAAAACCCTCCAGGTCGTCGTTAAGGGGCAGGCCTCTGAGTCCCTGCCAGTGGAAGCATCAGTCCCACAGGGCTCTGTTCTGGGGCCGTCCCCCTGTGGAACATCTACGTGGACGATCTTCTCCACAGCTGCCAGCAGTCTCGGCTTACGTGATGACTGTACCTCTCCTGCTTCCTACCCGCGACATGACCAGTGGGCGTGCTGCTGATGAGGTCAATCAGCAGCTGAGTGTTATACAGGAGTGGGGTACACGTTGGCAGGTGAACTTTGCTCCGGAAAAGACATAGGCAATGGTGGTTTCTCGGTCCCCCGGCTGCCGGGCCAGCAGTGGAAGGGAGGTGCGGTTGGTGGCGTTTCCTCTCCCACTCCAGGAAGCCGTCAAGGTTCTGGGAGTAGAGGTGGACCGAGAGCTAAGGTTTGAGGGGCCCACATCAAACACATTGAAAAAAAAGGCCTCTCAAGGGTCTCTGCCCTGCAAAGGGTACCCGCGAAGGGTAGCCGCTTCCTCGACAGGGGAGGGAAGCTCTTGCTCTACAAGGCCCAGATAAGAACATAAGAACATAAAAAATAAGGAAGCTACAAGGGGCCGCGGGGCTACACGTGGTATTTTCCAGTCACTAACACTACTACATCCACCTTTCATCCCCACCATGAACCTATCCAGCTCCCCTTTAAAGCTCCCCAATGACCAGCACTAACTACCTGTCTACTGAGCCCATTCCATTCATTCACAACCTTTTAAATTTTGTGAACCAGTTTTCCCTATTTCCTTTCTAAATCTACGCTTTTCCACTTGAATCCTTTTATTTTCTTGTTCTACCCGGGTTTAAAAAGCCGAAAGAACTGTTCCTACCTCTCCTTTATTAAACCCCTTTATCCATTAAAAACTTCTATTAGATCGCCCCTTACTCTGCGTCTCTCGAGTGAGTGTATTTAATAACTTCAATCTCCTCTCATAACGAAATTTAAACGCATCCCTTGTATCATTTTGGTCATCCTTCTCTGCATTTTTTCTAACAACACTATATCCATCCTGTAATATGGAGACCAAAACTGAACTGCATAGTCTAGGTGAGGCTGACTAGAGCCAGATAAAGGCTTTTAAATAACTTCCGCACTTTACTTTAACACTTCTGGTAAGGGAATCCTAATACCCCTATTAGCTCTATTCTGGCCTCAATACATTGTTTCCTAGGTCGGAGGTCTGGGCTCACCCTCACTCCAAGATCTTTTTCACCCTTCTGATTTTTCAGCGATACATTGCTTATGGTGTATCTATTACCAGGGTTTTTTCTACCAACATTAAACGCTACATTTATCAATATTAAATTCCATCTGCCATCTGACTGCCCACTCGTTAAGTTTATCTAAGTCTCCCCCTGCAATATGTTTACGTCAGACTGTGATCCAATAATCCCACCCAACTTAGTATCATCAGCAAGCTTGCTGATATCACTGCTAATCCCACTATCCAAGTCGTTGATGTAAATCAAAAATAGTAATGGGCCCAAAAAAGACCCCTTTTGGAACTCCACTTGTCACCATTTCCCCCTTTAGATTTGGAACCATTAATTGTAACCCTTTGTGCCTATTACTTAGTCAAGCTCTGATCCAAAGAAAACCTCCCATCCATACCATGAGCCCTAACCTTATTTAAGAGTCGCTCGTGTGGTACTTTGTCAAATGCCTTACTAAAGCCAGATATATTATATCATAATCCCTTTTCATTATCTGCCGTCTCATAAACTTTCCTAAAAAACTCAATAAATTGGTGAGACAGACCTACCTGGTGAATCCATGTTGTGAATCATTGATCAAACTAGTTTATCTAAGTGCTCTCTAAAGTGCTCTCTAAGGCTCTCTCGGCCGTAAACTAAGATACCCGGCTCACTTAGAATACGCCGCCATTTCCTGGATTCGTGTGCAGTCTCCACACTCGGAGCTGGACAGCACCAGCGTCGAGCCCTGCGACTGGTGGATGCTGCAACCCCCCCGACCCCCAGACCCACCACCCAGTTCGAGCCGGTGAGTCCTCTCGACTCAATGGAACACCGCAGGGACGTCGCGGCGCTTGGGGGTATTCCACAAGGCACAGGTGCAGGGAGTGCCCCCACCCGGCTGGGTTACGACAGCCTCCGAGAGTCGCCACGCGAAGCACGAGAACGGTGCTTACCAGTGGTGATGCAGTGGAGATGCCGCGTTCCCGTGCCAGCCAGCACCAACGCACCTTTGTGGGCCGCGTCTCCAGGAGTGGAACATTTTCACGGCCGCTGTCCCTCACATCCAGGAGATTTAACACACAAAGTGTAAACTTGGCGGCCAATCGGTGGAGACTGTCAAGCCCACCCCGCTGAGTCTAGTGTACTGTGACTAGTGACAGCAACAGTGCCTCAACAAACACTTTAGTGATGCATATATGATATAATGTTATTTTTTTTGTTTTTAGGTCTTTATATTTATGTGTAAATTGCCCTTAAGATAAGTAGCACACGACAGTGCACCTTTGGGCTTCATTTATATGTACGTACTAGCCGCAAAGTCGCCCTCCGGGCGGCCTTTTTGGCTAGCTCCTGCGGAGGGCTATTGGTGGGCCTTCGGCCCACCACCTGTGTTTGGTGGGCCTTCGCCACCAAACACAGACTCTCCACATAGCCCCTTCTAGCTTTCCGGAAATCCCTGGATGTAGAAATGTATGTATTAACGCCAACCCATTCACATCACCCCAACCCCTTCCCCTCACCCATTTCCCATCACCCACACCCATTCACTCACCCATTAGGGCTATTGGTGGGCCCTTGGCCCACCACCTGTGTTTGGTGGGCCGAAGGCCCACCAAACACAGACTCTCCTGATAGCCCCTTCTAACTTTCCTGAAATCATGGATGTAGAAATGTATGTATTCCCCCACCCATTCAAATCACCCATTACCCATATCCCCCCACCCATTCACCACCCATTACCCATCACCCCACACCCATTCACTCACCCATTACCCACACCCACCACCTATTCCCTCACCCATCACCCATCACCCCCCCAACCCACCCCCCACCCATCACCCCACACCCATTACCCATCACCCCCCCCCATTCACTCACCCATACCCGTCACCCTACATCAAGTTTTCCCCAATTTCCAACCCA
>JACEEZ010024400.1:0-12819 GCA_016584305.1 Chionoecetes opilio | reverse complement strand
GGGCCTCTTTGACAAACCTTTCCCCGCCGTCCCCAAAACAAACGGGTCAGTGGCTGTCCGGACAAGGACAAGGCTGAGCTGCTGGCAACTCATTTTTTTTTTTAAGATGTCGGTGCCAGACCCTCACGCTAGCCCCAGAGATACCATCCCTCACCTCTCTGAAGAGTCTCGCATTTAACAATAAGGAAATAGAACATCAGCTGCGGCAAATAGATCCCAAGAAGGCGCTAGGGCCCGACAACATCAGCCCTCACCTACTAAAGGGATGTGCTGCCCGCTCGCTCCACCCCCTCACCATCATCTTTAAAACATCCTTTCCTCGTGCAAGTGGCCCCCAAACAGCAATGGAAAGAGGCAAGAGTGGTGGCCCTCCACAAAAAAAACCAGCAAACGGGACCCAAAGAACTACCGCCCAATTTCCCTTCTCACCACTGTGGGAAAATCCTGGAGTCCCCATCACCGCCAAGATCAACACCTTTTTGGGAAACCCCCCCAAACCATCTCCTCAACTCCAAGCATTTGGTTTCAGGCAGGGAAGGTCAGCTGCAGACCTGCTCCTCCTTCAGTCTGCTTCCTGGAACCATTCGTGGATAGAGGAATGGACACCTTTGTCGTGGTTTTTGGACATCGCGCGGAACCTTTGACAGGGTGTGGCCACCGAGGTCTCGCTGCCAAGCTAAGGAGCCTGGGAGTGAAAGGCGCCTACTGCAGCTCATCCAGGACTACCTCCAAGAATAGGACCTTACGGGTGGTGATAACGGCCACACTTCCAGCCAGCACCCCAGCCACAGAACTTTCTCTCTTTTTGAACATCATATCTCCTCCTCTAAACCTCATCTTCTTTTCCTCACCGAAACTCAGTTGTCTGTGAGCACTGACAGCAGACCTTTTTTGTCTCCCTCTTACTGTCTCTATTCTCATTTAAATCAAAGCTGGCTTGTTGCGTATATATGCGCATTTGACATCACTTGCTCTCTGCCACGGCCTTTGAATCTTCCGAATTTTTTACCATCTGGCTTCGACTTCAATGTCACTATCTACTAAATTTATCTGGGCAGTATAGCTCTCCACCAACTCCTCTGACTATGTAAAATTCTTCGACTAGTTAAATCAAAAGTGGAGCACATTCATTCATTTTCCTTTTACCTGAAATTTCCATTTTTGGGGGGACTTCAATGTTCACCCCCCAGCTTTGGCTATCATCTTCTTTCACTGACCACCCGGGGTGAACAAGCTACAACTTTTTTACCCTCCAAGACCTAGAGCAGTGGTGCAGCACCTACCCGTATTCCTGGCCGCCTTGGAGACACGCCCAAGATTTGATTTTTTTTCCTAACTACTAACCCTTCTGCTTACTCTGTGAAACTATTCTCTCGTTGGGTTCCTCCGATCACAATCTTATTTCTGTAACCTGTCCTTCGCTCCGGTTACCGTCTCGGGATCCCCCTAAGCGGAGGTGCTTCTGGCACTTCAACTCAGCTAAAGTGGGAAAAAACCTAAGGCAGTACTACTCTGATTTTCCATGGAAATGTTTACTGCTTCCATGTCAAAGACCCATCTCTTTATGCAGAGGGGCAAAACTGAGGTCATAGTCTCTGGCAGGAGGCGTACATTCTGCACACTTCTCTAATCCTAAAGCCCGTCAACCTTGGTTTAACTCTGCTTGTTCTCATGCTGTCCGAGAAGAGAGGTGGCTCACAAACGGTACCGTAAGCATCCATCTCCTGATACTCATCCCCTTTATATTTCTGCCCGTAATCATGCCAAAATTTTACTTCAACTTACTAAAACTCTTCATTTCATAGAAAATGTCAAAATTATTCTGAATCAAATTCCTCTCGTGACTTCTGGAATCTAGCTAATAAATCTCTAAAAAATTTTTCTTCTGCATCTTTCCCTCCTATGCTTCACCCAGATGGCTCCACAGCTGTCTCATCTACTTCTAAAGCTGAACTCTTCGCTCAAACCTTTGCTAAAAATTTCCACTCTTGGTTGATGAAGGGCTTGTTCCTCCTTCTCCTCCACCCTCGGACTATATTATGCCTGTCATTAAGATTCCTTCGGAATGATGTTTTCTTTGCCCTTTCTGGCCTAGATCCTCGGAAGGCTTACGGCCCTGAGGGAAAGTCCCTCCTATTGTTCTCAAAAACTGTGCTTCTGTGCTTGCACCTTTGCCTGGTCAAGCTTTCCCGTCCTTGTCTATTACTTCCAATTTCCTTCTTGCTGGAAGTTTGCTAAAAATCCAACCTGTTCCTAAGAAGGGTGACGTTCTAACCCTTCAAACTACCGTCCTATAGCTTTGACTTCCTGCCTTTATAAAGTTTTTGAATCTATACTTAATAAGAAGATTCTTTTAAACACTATCTGCTCACAATCTTCTATCTGATCGTCAGTACGGTTTTCGTAAAGGGCGATCTATGGGCGATTCTTAGCTTTTTCCCAAATGAATTTGGTCATCCTCCTTGAGGGGTTTTGGTGAAACTTTTGCTGTTGCCCTTGACATATCAAAGCTTTTGATAGGTCTGGCACGAATCTTTAATTTCCAAACTACCCTCATTCGGTTTCTATCCTTCTCACGTACATTCATCTTAAGTTTCCTTTCAAAACCGTTCTATTGCAGCTACTGTAGACGGACATGGATCTTCCTAAACTATCAATAGGGTGTTCTCAGGGTTCTATCCTATCCCCACTCTCTTTCTATTATTCATTAATGATCTTCTAAGTCTAACTCAAAGCCCTATCCACTCCTACGCTGATGATTCTACACTGCATTTTTCAACGTCGTTTTTAGACGTCAAACTCAACAGGAACTAGGTGATTCACGGAGAGATGCCACCGAGCGCCTAACTTCTGATCTTTCTATAATTTCTGATTGGGGAAAAGCAAAGCCTTTTTGTTGTTCAATGCCTCAAAAAACCCTATTTCAACCTATCTACTCGACAAAACCTTCAGATAACTACCCCCTTCTTCAATGAAACTCAACTGTCCTCTTCTTTTACAATGAACATTCTAGGACTATCCTTTACTAAAAATCTGAACTGGAAAAACTCACATCTGATCTCTTGCTAAAACAGCTTCTAAGAAGTTAGGTGTGCTGTGGCGTTGCGTCCTTTTTTTCTCCCTCCCAAGTGCTTGCTCTCTACAGGGGCCTTATCCGCCCAGTATGGAGTATGTCTCACATGTTTGGGGAGGATCCACTCATACAGCACTCCTAAACAGGGGGTTTGGGGTTTAAAAACTTTTCGTCTCATCAACTCCTCCCTTTGACTGACTGTCTTCAATCTTTAAATCACCGCCGCAATGTTGCTTCTCTTGCTCTCTTCTACCGGTATTTTCTTCTACTGCTCTCTGAACTTGCTAACTGCCTCCCCCCCTCCTGCGGCCCGTTGACAAGACTTTTACTCATTCTATCTCATTCTGTCCATCTTCCTAATGCAAGAGTTAATCAGTATCTTTTTATTTCATCCCTTTCAATGGTAAACTCTGGAACTCTCTTTCCCGTTTCATATTTTTCCACTTTTTCCCATGACTTACATCTTTTCAAAAGAAGAGGGAAAAAAGACACCTCCCGAACTAAATTGGGTCACCCCTCTTTTTTATTTTATTTTTCTTACTGTCTTTTATAGGGACTGGCAACTAAGCGGGCTTTGTGTTACCCCTTTTTGTTTTGCCCTTGGCCAGTTCCTGCTGATGTAAAAAAAAAAAAAAAAAAAAAAAAAAAAAAAAATTTAAACATCCATCCACGCCAGTAGGCGCCAGCAGGGGAAGGTACCGCAGCCTCTTCTGTGGAATGCTCTATTCAATGACATTCTCCAGATCATTCCTGAGGCCCAGGCCTACGCTGAGACTGCACCCTTGCCTTCCCTGCGACAGACGTGACTGGCAGGGACACGGGTGCCGCATCAACCCGGCATTGGACAAAAATCGTCACCTGGAGTAGTCGTGGCAGGTCAGCCTGTCCCCTACAAAAAACCCCGGCTCTGCTTATCTCCCGCAGGCAAGACATCTCCAACCTGCCTGCACCGGACATACGGCTTGAGGGCAGATCACTCCCCCTGCAGAGATACATCTCCATCCTTGGGGTGGAGTTTGACGCGGGACTGACCTTCACCAGTCATGCAAGGAGAGTTGCTGAAAACTCGGCCTGGAGACTCAGCTGTGTTCGGCGCATCTCCCACCTTCTAGATGCCATGAGGGTTGAGGTCCTGTACAAGGCTCAGGTACGTCCCCTAATGGAATACTCCCCCCTAGCATGGTCTTCCTGCCCGCCCTCTTACCTGGCCACACTAGACCGCGTCTAGAGAAGAGCCCAGCGACTGGTTAACGACAAACGTCCCCATCACGCGGCTGACTCCTTCCAACCCCTCCAGGAGAGCAGGGATGTGGCAGGTTTATGTGTCATGCACAAGGCACTAAATCTCCACACGCCCCACCTGGCAGCCATCAAGCTTCCCAGGCCCCCACCGCCCCTTCACTCCACCCGTGTCGCCCCACACAGACAGGAGCAAGTGACTGTGCCCTTCTCCAGGACAGAGCACCACCTACGTTCTTTCTTACCCCGCTACAGCCGTCTGTGGAACCAGTTAGTTCACCAAACCGACCTGCACCACCACGCCTCGCTACAAGACTTTAAACGGGGGTTGAACAGCTGGTTGATGGCCTATATTATTATTAAATATAAAATGTCTGTTTTATATTATATGTAGCTATAGATAGCTCTAGTATAGAACCTAGAGCTTTAGCTCTAATATCACCAAATGTAGCCTACTAACAGTTTAAATAAAAAAATTAAAAAAATGAGAGAGAGAGAGAGAGAGAGAGAGAGAGAGAGAGAGAGAGAGAGAGAGAGAGAGAGAGAGAGAGAGAGAGAGAGAGAGAGAGAGAGAAAAGGAGAGAGGAGAGAGAGAGAGATGAGAGAGAGAGAGAGAGAGAGAGAGAAGGAGGAAGAGGAGGACACAGCAGGATGGCTGATCGGTCAGCCAGCACTACTCGGAAGAACATCACCTCCATATGGGGAGGCGGGACCACATCGAGGTGCTGGGCTTACACTCCTTCCTTGAAGCAGACAGCCACACCGCCACCTGCTCGCTCAGGGCGGTCCCTCCTGCTCCATTGGGTGTAGCCACGTATCTGGCCGAACGTGGGCTCCACCTCGTTGTTGAGCCAGGTCTCCGTCACCACAACTACGTCAGCACTATGTCGTAGTATACAGTTGTGGGTCAGGTCTCCGATGTTCGTTCGGAGACGACGGACATTGGCGGAGAGGATCTTTAACGTATGGCTTGGACGTTCTGGCCGTACCATGATGGAAGGGGGAGAGCGTCAGGGGCCTGGTGTCTGGGATGATAGAAGTTTAAAGGGCCCGGCTGAGGATATCGATGGGGGGGAGGGCTTCACTGCCGGCCCTGGCTATGACCCCAGGCACCAAGCTGCGACAAGAGTGGGCTGGGCTGTGGTGGGTGCTGGGGCGGGTTTGGCTGAGGTTGTAGTGCGGGGAGAGGGGTTGCCGAATACCTTCCCTCGGCAAGAATTTGCCTGAAGAGCCGCTCCTGGCGCTGGTCGGTGTTTCGGGCGATGCAGGTCACAGCTATGTGTCCTTTACGTGCACAGTAATTGCACACTTTTTCTGGGGCCTGTCTCCGTGGCTGGCTGGCGCCCTGGTGGCTCCTGGGTCGCCTGTCCTCGCTCACTTCTCGCGACCTCACACTTCTCTTATTTTATCCCTTTTTTCGTTTATTTCCACCGGAGGCTGTGGTGCCTGGGGTGGCGGGGGGTGGTGTTCGCGCGGGCTAGTACCTAGCTCTCCTCCTCTCTCTCTCTCTCTCTCTCTCTCTCTCTCTCTCTCTCTCTCTCTCTCTCTTTTTTTTCTTTTTTCTTTTTTAAACTGCCAGTACATTTTGGTGTTATTAGAGCTGAAGCTCTAGGTTTTATACTAGAAGTATCTATAGCTACATATAATATATAACAGACATTTTATATTTAATAATAATTTAGGCCATCAACCAGCTGTTCACCCCCCGCTTAAAGTCTTGTAGCAGGAGGCGTGGGTGTGGCAGGGTGGGTTTTGGTGAACTAACTGGTTCCACAGACGGCTGGTAGCGGGGGGTAAGAAGGAACGTAGGTGGTGCTCTGTCCTGGAGAAGGGCACAGTCACTGCTCCTGTCTGTGTGGGGCGACACGGGTGGAGTGAAGGGCGGCGGGGGTTTCTGTGGAGCTTGATGGCTGCAGATGGGGGAGGAGATGTGGGAGATTGAGTGCCTTGTGCTGACACATAAACCTGCACATACCTGCGCTCTGGAAGGGTTGGAAGGAGATCAGGCGCGTGGGTTGTGGTACGTTTGTCGTTAACCAGTCGCTGTGGCTCTTCTCTGGACGCGGTCTAGTGTGGCCAGGTAAGAGGGCGGGCAGGAAGACCATGCTAGGGGGAGTATTCCATTAGGGGACCGTACCTGAAGCCTTGTACAGGATCTAAACTCCCTTGGCATCTAGAATGGTGGGAGATGCGCCGGACACAGCTGAGTCTCCAGGCCCGAGTTTTTTAGAAACTCTCCTGGCATGACGGTGAAGGTCAGTCCCGCGCTCAAACTCCACCCCAAGGATGGAGATGGATCTCTGAAGGGGGAGTGATCTGCCCTCAAGCCGTATGTCCGGTGCAGGCAGGTTGGCGATGTCTTGCCTGCGGGAGATAAGCAGAGCCTGGGTTTTGTCAGGGGACAGGCTGGACCTGCCATCGACTACTCCAGGTGACGATGTTGTCCAATGCCACGGTTGATGCGGCACACCGTGTCCTGCCAGTCACGTCTGTCGCAGGGGAAGGCAAAGGGTGCAGTCATCAGCGTAGCCTGGGCCTCAGGAATGAGCTGGAGAATGTCATTGAAATAGCCATTCCACAGAAGGAGGCCCGAGTACGCTGCCCTGCGGGACGCTGGCGTGGATGGGTTGCTGGCTGGAAGTGTGGCCGTTGATCACCACCCGTAAGGTCCTGTCTTGGAGGTAGTCCTGGATGAGCTGCAGTAGGGCGCCGCGCCACCCAGGGTCCTCAGCTTGGCAGCGAGACCTCAGTGCCACATCCTGTCAAAGGCTCCGGCGATGTCCAAAGCCACGACAAAGGTGTCCATTCCTCTATCCAGCGAGTGGTTCCAGGAAGCAGACTGAAGGAGGAGCAGGTCTGCAGCTGACCTTCCCTGCCTGAAACCAAATTGCTTGGAGTTGAGGAGATGGTGGGCGTCCAAAGAAGGTGTTGATCTTGGCTGGTGATGAGGGACTCCAGGATTTTCCAACAGTGGTGAGAAGGGAAATTGGGCGGTAGGCGGTTTGGGTCCCGTTTGCTGTGTTTTTTTTTTTGTGGATGGCCACCACTCTTGCCTCTTTCCATTGCGTGGGCCACTTGCACGAGGGAAAGAATGTTGTTAAAGATGATGGTGAGTGGTGGAGCGAGCTGGGCAGTACATCCCTTTAGTAGGTGAGGGCTGATGTTGTCGGGCCCTAGCGCCTTCTTGGGATCTATTGCCGCAGCTGATGTTCTACTTCCTTATTGTTAAATGCGAGACTCTTCAGAGAGGCCCTGGTGAGGGATGGTGTATTCTCTGGGGGTCGCCGTGAGGGGTCTTGGCAACCGACATCTTAAAAGAAAAATGAGCTGCCAACAGCTCAGCCCTTGTCCTTGTCGCGGACAGCCACTGACCCGTTTGGTCTGGTGAGCGGCGGCGGAATGGTGTTGTCAGCAAAGAGGCCTTGCTGACTGCTTCACTCCACACCACCACTCCTTACTGCTCACTGACTGGCAGCTGTACTTGGCCCTTTAAGTCCTCTCTCCAGCGTTGTATGGCCTGCTTTTGGACCTGGCACATGGTCTTGCAGGCTTCTTTGTGCCGATATTTGTGAGTTGGGAGTGGGAGGGTGGGACTTGTTACCGCAGCCAGGCCCTTGCTCTTGTTGTCAGCAGCTCTCCTACACTGAAAACCAAACCAGGGCTGATCATGGGTTGGATTTTGAGTTTTGGCTGGGTATATGGTTTTGTCTGGAGGGATAGAGGAGGTTGGTGAAGGTCTCCACTTGTGGATAACGTCGCCGTGGAGAAGCTCCGTCCACACACGTCTTCTCTCTCTCTCTCTCTCTTCTCTCTCTCTCTCGCTCTCTCTCTCTCTCTCTCTCTCTCTCTCTCTCTCCTCTCTCTCTCTCTCTCTCTCTCTCTCTTCCTCTCTCTCTCTCTCACAGTGTCAACACTAGGCAGACAGAACAGCTCCATGTACCCCGGTGTAACACCTGCTTGGGCACCAGGTCCTTCCAAGTGGCTGCGCCCACTCTTTGGAACAGCCTTGCCTTCCCAATGACGCAAAATACGCCACCTCCCTAACCACATTCAAAACACGTCTAGAAAAGCACCTATTAGGTAAACATTTTCAAGAATAAATGATTAACGTTTTCGTTTGATTTATGTCATTTATTATGTTCGTCTGCAATTTTACTTAGTTTTACTTGACCATAGTATGCCCACTATATCTTAATATTTTATTGCTTCGCTATTTTATTTGCCTTTTAAGATTTTATCGTTTCATTTTATTGCTAGATTTTAGTACATTATACCCAATTTTTATTTTTATTCTTCACGGACGTCATTAAATGTAATATACATGTAAAGAATAACCATTTTAATAATGGAATAAAAATTCTGATTCTGATTCTGATCTCTCTCTCTCTCTCTCTCTCTCTCTCTCTCTCTCTCTCTCTCTCTCTCTCTCTCTCTCTCTCTCTCTCTCTCTCTCTCCTCTCTCTCTCTCTCTCTCTCTCTCTCCCCTCTCTCTCCTCTCTGCTCTCTTCTCTTTCTCCTCTCTCTCTCTCTCTCTCTCTCTCTCAAACTCAATCTCCCATTACTCCATTCTTTCCTTTCTTCCCCTTCTCCCTTCTTCTTTCCTCTCAATGTTTCCCTCCATCTCTCTTCTATCTTCCCTCCCTCTCCTTCTTTCTTGCTATTACACTGTGTCTCTCATTCTCCAACCCTTTCTATTTTTTTTCTCTCTCCCTGTTACTCTTTACACAGTCATTCCATTTCTCTCCCTCTCTTACTTCTCTCTTCCTATTGTACTTATTATATTCCTATGTTTCTTCCCTTCGATCCTCTCTCCTCCTCCTGTATTTCTTTTTACCTCTAACACGTAGAAACTATAGTGGTAAAAAGTAGTCACACAGGCAGCCTCGTTTGGTCCAGTAGGGCTGCTGCTGTCTGTTCTTCCTTTGTATTCCTCTCTTCATCTCTCTTCTGTGCTACTTTCTTTACTTCCGTCTTTATTATTTCCTTCTATTTCCTTGTTCTTGTTCTTTTCTCTATCCTCTCTCTCATATATCTCTTATTTTATATTAAAAAATACTATATCCTCCATTTTTTTCTTCATTTCTCTCTCGTCTCTTCCATCTATCTTTCATATTTTATTGGATTTTGCTCTCTCCCTCTTTCCTTTTCCTCTCCCTTCCTTATCACTCATCGCTTTCCCTTCCTTTTCCCTATATTCACCGTTTATCCTGTCTTCTCCTCCCTTACTGATTTTCTCTCACACCTGATTAACTGATTAACACACACCTGAGTTACAATACCCACACAGGTAAGCCTAACACCTTTACACGCCTCTACAATAGTCTATTTTTTTTTATTATGGACAAAATGGACTAAGGAAGCCGCACCCCCTGCCTCCCCCTCTATTCTACGGGGCCGCTGATTGGTGCATTCCTCGTATCATCACTACCAATCACAATATCTTCACTACTTAACAGCGGCGTGACCATTGGACAGAGCAATCCTCACTACAAAGGGATTTTATATTTTGTCACCCTTTGTAGTGAAGATTGCTCTGTCCAGTGGTCACGCTGCTGTTAAGTAGTGAACATATTGTGATTGGTAGTGATGATACGAGGAATTCACCAATCAATTGCCCTGTAAAATAGAAGGGGAGGCAGGGGGCGTGGCTTCCTTAGTGCATTTGATCTTAATAAAAAAAATTGACTATAGGGTAATCAAGGCTTATCAATAACTCAGGTATCAACAATGCATAGTGTATCAGTGGTGTAAGAGATTGCAGTATTACCAACAAGGCACGAATTGAATGTTGGTATAAATATGTTTAGGAAAAAATTGTATATATGTGTTTTGCTAGGTAACGTTTGCAAAAGGCCGGGATTGGATTCAGGAATGAGTTTTAAATTATGCAAACTGTGTAAGCTTATGTTTCAGGGATAAAAAAAATGGGTATTGGAGAAGGAGCAGGGGGGGGGGGTTACTTGTAGATATATATTGTGTATTATTAATATTATATTGTACTCGTTTGTACTATATTTCTGCTCTAGTTATGATAAATGAAAAGAAAGTTGTGTTTCATTATGTATATACGAGTGTAGTCCCTCTCTCTCTCTCTCTCTCTCTCTCTCTCTCTCTCTCTCTCTCTCTCTCTCTCTCTCTCTCTCTCTCTCTCTCTCTCTCTCTCTCTCTCTCTCTCTCTCTCTCTCTCTCTCTCTCTCTCTCTCTCTCTCTCTCTTTTTCTCTCTTTGTCTGTTTGTCTATCTGTTTATTTGTGTCTGTGTGTCTATGTGTGTGTCTGTCTTTCTGTTTTTTTCTGTCTGTCTGTCTGTCTGTCTGTCTGTCTGTCGTCTGTCTGTCTGTCTGTCTGCCTGCCTGCCTGCCTGCCTGCCTGCCTGCCTGCCTGCCTGTCTGTCTGTCTTTATGTCGGCCTGTCTATCTTTCTGTCTATCTTTCTGTCTGTATCAGTATGTCTGTCTGTCTGTATGTCTGTCTGTATGTCTGCAAATATGTCTGCCTGTCTCTTTCTCTTTCTCTCTTTTTTTCTCTCATTCTCTCTTTGTCTATCTGTTTATCTGTGTCTGTCTGTCTCTTTTTTTTTTCTCTCTCTCTCTCTCTCTCTCTCTCTCTCTCTCTCTCTCTCTCTCTCTCTCTCTCTCTCTCTCTCTCTCTCTCTCTCTCTCTCTCTCTCTCTCTCTAACCCCTTTCCCCTTTCCCCTTACTCTCTCTCTCATCCCTTTCCTCTCTATCATTATATCTCCCTACAATTATTTTCTTTTCACTTTCCCTCAACTGCCATTACTTATTGGTATTAACCCTTAACTACTTTCTACTGTCAGGTAGTAATTATGTTCCTTCCCCTTGATTACCTGGCTACACTTTTTCCCTCACTCGGTGGCAAATCGTATAGTTTCCCCTCCTCCTCCTCCTCCTCCTCCTCTCCTCCTCCTCCTCCTCCTCCAACTCCTCCTGGAGGAGGAGGAGGAGGAAGCTCCTACACAACCCCTCCCACACGTCTCAGACAGCCCCGAGTTAACGGTCACTACTACAACTTTTGACCTGTGACGGGTTGTGGTTCAGTAAGGGCCCTGACAGTTAGTGACCACCATCGAGATTTATGTACCAGGGGTCACTGCTGCTGGGGGCATTGAAGTGTACGGCGTCCTATTTGGAAAGTGCACTACCGCAGTGGATTGAACGGAGTTGGGGCCTGATTGACTGCTGCCTCCCAAGAAAGCGCCAGGCAAGGCTGCTGCACCACCCTTGAACTTCCACACTGAGCCTACACCATCACTACATAAGACTTCATGACACACACAGATAGCCCCGAGTTAACGGTTACCACTACTACTCTCGACCTGCGACGGGCTGTGGATCAGCTAGGTTCCTGACAGTTAGTGACCACCATCGGGATTTAAGGTACCAGGGGTCACTGCTGCAGAGGGCATAAATAGTGTACGGCGTCCTACATGGAAAGTACACAATCCGCAGTGGATCGAACGGAGCTGGGGCCTGATTGACTGCTGCCTCCCAAGAAAGCGCCAGGCAAGGATGCCGCACCACCCTTGAGCCTCCACACTGTGTTCCCACCATTACAAAACACACATAACATGACCCTACTATCAAGCACTAAACCTACCCCCACAAACATTGTAGTAGTTAGCCATAGATTACAGCGTTCAACTTTCCTCACAAATTCCATGCAGTTTGTCTATATTGCATGGTATCACTTCATTTCCGGCCAGCTTCGGCTGGAGGGATGGGTGGGTGGGGAGAAGCCTTCTACTTTCCTATCCTTTCTCTCTTATTATCTAGTTAGTGTAGTGTAGTTAAATCAAACAGCCTTGTAAGGACCTATTGGTCTGCTGCTGTTTGTGTTTCCTTTGTATTTCTTTGTATTCCTTTGTATTCCTGTTTCTATACTCGTTTTTTTTCTCTTCTTCCCTCTTCCTATCCATAAATATTGCTGCGGTATTCAGGTTTTTAGTAGTAGTAGTAGTAGTAGTAGTAGTAGTAGTTGTAGTAGTAGTAGTAGTAGTAGTAGTAGTAGTAGTAGTAGTAGTAGTAGTAGTAGTAGTAGTAGTAGTAGTAGTAGTGGCAGCATAATCACATGCACGATTAACTATATTCATGAAAAAGAGAATGATGATGAAAATTATGATGATAGCAATAATAATAATAATAATAATAATAATAATAATAATAATAATAATAATAATAATAATAATAGTAATAATGATAATAACCTACACTCATAATAAACTTCCAGAAAATGGCACCTTTTCATTATAATATATTCCTCATTTTTTTCCGTCTTCTGTTAGTGAATTTCGGGACTTCATTTTAGCGGCACACAAAACACTAAACTTTTAACATTTAGGATTTAATTTTACCTGCAATATATATTTGATGGGAAAGAAACCTATCAAAGATGAGGAGGAGGGAGGAGGAGGAGAGGAGGAGGAGGAGGAGGAGGGAGGAGGAGGAGAGGAGGAGGGGAGGAGGAGGAGGAGGCTGGAGTAGAGAGGAGG
>JACEEZ010024399.1:155000-162120 GCA_016584305.1 Chionoecetes opilio | reverse complement strand
ATTTCCAGAAAATCAAAGGCAACTGGTGTTCAATATTGTGATACTACTACCAATACTACTACTACTACTACTACTACCAATACTACTACTACTACTACTACTACTACTACTACTACTACTACTACTACTACTACCAATACTATTACTACTACTACTACTACTACTACTACTACCAATACTACTACTACTACTACTACTACCAATACTACTACTACTACTACTACTACTACTACTACCAATACTACTACTACTACTACTATTACTACTACCAATACTACTACTACTACTACTACAACCAATAATACTACTACTACTACTACTACTACTACCAATACTACTACTACTACTACTACTACCAATACTACTACCAATACTACTACTACTACTACTACTACTACAACCAATACTACTACTACTACTACTACTACTACCAATACTACTACTACTACTACTACTACTACTACTACTACTACTACTACTACTACAACCAATACTACTACTACTACTACTAGAGCTGCGTCTTGGACATGCATGCTTGAAGGCTAGTGTTACAGTTAATCAAAAGCTGAGGCATACAACTTTGGAATACAGTAAATAGTGTAAACATGCCCGTATTGCCACTGTGTAAGGCAGTATGTTTGATTTAATTTACTTTCCCTGTATTCCACCTTTTCCTTCATTTTCCTTTCATCATTCCCTTCACCTCTATCCTTAAGTATTACATTCACATCGTGGTCAACACTTTCTACGACTGGAGGTTCAGATTGTAGGAAAGTATTCGTGTTCGTGTGCAAATTATATAGCACTAAAACACCCGCGAATCCATGCTAGTTGACGTTGAGAATTACTCTGACCTGCTGTAATTCCCGCGTGATTACATAACTACACAATCACACTGTAATTTCTTTCCATCTGTTGTGCATGAAAAGCATCGTAAATATGACAAGTAATCATCGTGAGTAACCCTTGATGACGGGCATTACGCGAGGGGGGGAGGGAAGGGTAACACTTGTCTGCTTCCTACACGTGTGTCACATATACCTGTCGCCCACCTGTGTACCTCTTCATTAACCCCTTCAAGCCCAGTTTAATCAAGCCTTCAAGCCAATAGGACAGGTGTAATAGACAGGTGCAATATACAGGTGTAATAGACAGGTACAATAAACAGGTGTAATAGACAGGTGCAATATACAGGTGTAATAGACAGGTGTAATAGACAGGTACAATAGACAGGTGTAATAGACAGGTGCAATAGACAGGTGTAATAGACAGGTACAATAGACAGGTGTAATAGGACAGGTGCAATAGACAGGTGCAATAGGACAGGTGTAATAGACAGGTACAACAGGACAGGTGTAATAGACAGGTGCAATATACAGGTGTAATAGACAGGTGCAATAGGACAGGTGCAATAGACAGGTACAATAGACAGGTGTAATGGACAGGTGCAATATACAGGTGTAATAGACAGGTGTAATAGACAGGTGTAATAGACAGGTGTAATAGACAGGTACAATAGACAGGTGTAATAGACAGGTGTAATATACAGGTGTAATAGACAGGTACAATAGACAGGTGTAATAGACAGGTGTAATAGACAGGTACAATAAACAGGTGTAATAGACAGGTATAATAGACAGGTGTAATAGACAGGTGTAATAGACAGGTACAATAGACAGGTGCAATAGACAGGTACAATAGACAGGTGTAATAGACAGGTACAATAGACAGGTGTAATAGACAGGTACAATAGACAGGTGTAATAGACAGGTACAATAGACAGGTACAATAGACAGGTGTAATAGACAGGTACAATAGACGGGTGTAATAGACAGGTACAATAGACAGGTACAATAGACAGGTGTAATAGACAGGTGCAATAGACAGGTACAATAGACAGGTGTAATACAGGTACAATAGACAGGTGTAATAGACAGGTGTAATAGACAGGTGTAATAGACAGGTGTAATAGACAGGTGTAATAGACAGGTACAATAGACAGGTGTAATAGACAGGTGTAATAGACAGGTACAATATACAGGTGTAATAGACAGGTGTAATAGACAGGTGTAATAGACAGGTGTAATAGACAGGTGTAATATACAGGTGTAATAGACAGGTACAATAGACAGGTGTAATAGGACAGGTGCAATAGACAGGTGTAATAGACAGGTGTAATAGACAGGTGCAATATACAGGTGTAATAGACAGGTGCAATAGACAGGTGTAATAGACAGGTGTAATAGACAGGTGCAATATACAGGTGTAATAGACAGGTACAATAGACAGGTGTAATAGACGGGTACAATAGGACAGAGATCTTTCCTTTGCTGTATAAAATCGTCTAATGTTAGCCATAAAATTACGAAAAGTATCATAATATATACCAAATTAGCTAATGGACAAGGGTGCAATACAAGGGATATATATAAAATTGTCTATATTCATTAAAATCTCCTATAATGGTCGCCAAATTATAGTGGAAATATACGTTCTGGGCCTCAAGGGGTTAAACTCAAGCTTGCGGTTCTTCAGATAACAAGGTTGTTGAGTTGTATATTTCCCTGGGCGTAGAAAACATGACATGGGTTCAGGTCATGGCTTACAACTGCAATACGTAAGCTTCAATTCTTACCTTCATTATGTTGGCTTGTGCTACCTTAACGGCCACTTAATATCATGTTCAGAGTTCAGGCCAGGGTGAGCTTCAATTCTTACCTTCATTATGTTGGCTTGTGCTATTTAACGACCACTTAATATCATGTCCAGAGTTCAGGCCAGGGTTAGGAGACACGCATCGTTCATTTAGGTTTGAGGGCATGTAAGGAAGGAGCCAGGAGGTGAGGCGGAGCAGAGAGATATATTCAGGTAATGGAGGGATGTGAGAGGATTAGGACGCAGTGGGGGGAAGATATGAAGGTGGTGCAGAGTGAAATGAAAGGGAGAGGCAAGGACCAAGAAGGGCGAAGAAAGGGACGGGGACAGAGTATAGTAGGAGATTAGTTCCGGCCAAGAGAATCAGAGGGAAGGAGGAGGAAAGATAGGTAGGAGGTGTTCAGCATCACGAAGATCTTGTAGTATTACTAATGTTAGATATTACACTAGTTTATGATAGGACTGTAAGATCGCGTGTCCATGATGTAGGATAAACAAGGTTGATGATAGGATAAACAAGGTTGATGTAGGATAAACAAGGTTGATGATAGGATAAACAAGGTTGATGATAGGATGAACAAGGTTGATGTAGGATAAACAAGGTTGATGATAGGATAAACAAGGTTGATGATAGGATAAACAAGGTTGATATGTAGGATGAACAAGGTTGATATGTAGAATAAACAAGGTTGATGTAGGATGAACAAGGTTGATGATAGGATAAACAAGGTTGATGTAGGATAAACAAGGTTGATGATAGGATAAACAAGGTTGATATGTAGAATAAACAAGGTTGATGTAGGATGAACAAGGTTGATGATAGGATAAACAAGGTTGATGTAGGATAAACAAGGTTGATAGGATAAACAAGGTTGATATGTAGAATAAACAAGGTTGATGTAGGATAAACAAGGTTGATGTAGGATAAACAAGGTTGATGATAGGATAAACAAGGTTGATATGTAGAATAAACAAGGTTGATGTAGGATGAACAAGGTTGATGATAGGATAAAAAAGGTTGATGTAGGATAAACAAGGTTGATGATAGGATAAACAAGGTTGATGTAGGATAAACAAGGTTGATGATAGGATAAACAAGGTTGATGATGTAGGATGAACAAGGTTGATGATAGGATAAACAAGGTTGATGATGTAGGATGAACAAGGCTGATGATGTAGGATAAACAAGGTTGATGATGCAGGATAAACAAGGTTGATGATAGGATGAACAAGATTGATGATAGGATAAACAAGGTTGATGATAGGATAAACAAGGTTGATGATGTAGGATGAACAAGGCAGCCTGGAATGAGGGTACAGTGTGGGCGAGACAGGTTATGAGTGTCTCTTGAAGGTACATGTGTGAGTCCAGGATATCGGAGACCAGGTGATGAGTGACAGGTAATTGGCAGGTAAGAAAAAAGTTCCAGGCAAGGGTATCACATTTTGCTGGCTGTAACATTCCTACACAGGCGGGTAACGGTGAGGCGAGGCACGTAACGCGTCACCGGGACTTCGTTAGAATGGCATATCAGAGAAGACTGTAACGTTATTGACGAAAGAAACAAACTTGAGATTTCAGGAACGTTGACGAAAGTTCTGATTATTTATTTTTCCTAACGTGAGCCAGTGTAGTGACTTTTGTCTTTAGGTTTCTCATACTGTATCCATGACTGGGAATATTGAACGTTTGTTTATAGAATGGACGCGATTTTACTGTAGGCTTATTTTTCTCCCTTGCAACCTGTGTAAATATTTAATGTGTTCAGGTATTACATCAGTGAAAGGGAAAGTCCCACAAGACCTTGAGGGAATTATTTAGGGAATAGGACGGCGAAGGAAGAATGAACAGAAAGGAAGGAAGGATAACACTAAGGATAGAGAGAGACGCCAAAGTTGGGCTGCCGCTGCTTACGCTGACGCTGAATCTAGAAATTCTCCCAGTTATCCCAGACAGCGCGGAGCCCAACGAGCCTTATGAGCAGGACTGCCCGGGTCTTGGTGGACTAAGGACGCGATACAAAGTTCTCAGAGGTCGTAGGGTGTCGAGGCTGCGGGGAATCTCTGAGGTTCCTGTGCTCCATGGCTGTATTGTGCGCGCCTCTGCCTCACCCCTAGTGCCGCTTTCTTAGGTTATGGACAGGAAACGTTACAGAAAGAGGGAGAAGGGAACATGAGAGTGTAATATTGAAAACTATTGTCCTGAAGCTTTAACTTTTTTTTCTGTAAAGAGTTCAAGTTCTGATCAGTGTACAGGTTAGCAGAGACACCAGCAGCCCTCGCCACCCCTAGGCACCACTATACAGGCCACAGGGTTTAGCATAATAACACGGCAGTCACTACTATAGCCTAGGCAAACACAGCCCCATCATCTCTAAAGCTGCTATGCTCGCTCGCGGTGGTCTCTTACGGTCGCATTTTTTTTCCCAGTTTCAACAAACCCGAACACTTCTTTCTAGACTCTCCCGGCGCCTGTGTGGATTGCGGCGTGGGAGGAGAGAGGGAGTTAGAAAGGGAGGAGAGGGAGTTAGGTAGGGTGACGAGGGGAGAGGGAGTAAGGAAGAGAGGGAACAAGTAACATGATCTTACTATTTTGTCGACCAGTTTTCCGGCATGGGATTCGGTGGAGGCCAGTCAAGGGGAACGCGAGGGAACATGTTGTGTGAGGAACATTGCAGCGTGAGGGGAGAGATGGGCACGATGGCGAGGCAAAGGAACACCAAGAAAACTGAAGCAAAATATATAAAGAAATACAAAAAATATGAATGTTTTTTTAGAGGAGATTCAAAGGAAAACCATGAAAACTGAAGCAAAAAGGTTTAAAGAAATACTGAAAATATACATGTTTTTTGAAGAGAGATCCAAAGGCAGGGAAGGAGTGATGATTGTTGAGAGGAAAACCAAAGAGAAGGAATAAGATCAAATGAAAGCCTGTGTCGTGTATAGGGAAATGCTACACAAGAACCAACTTAATGAATGAATTACTGCCTCGAATGAGATCGTAATGAAGGAAGAAGGGGACGGCGAGGGTGTGTGCTGTGTGGCGAGGCAAGACCAGCAAGATGATATTAGAGAACTGGAATTGCAGAGATGAGAGTGGGAAAGTTGTTACAGACAACTTGCAAACGTGAGAAGCAGAGCGACGTGTTTGTGATGAAGAAAAAAAGGAAATATGAAAACATCTTAGGTAGAATAGCAAAGAAATCTGACTCTGTAGTACGATTTTTGTTTATACTTAGTAGCTATTAGTCTGTTATTTGAGACCAGGATATGAAAATTAATGATAAGTAAAGGGAAATCGAGTTCCGTATTAAATGACATTGTTACTTTAGACCAGGATATGATACGATAAATATAAGAAGATTGAGTTGTGGATTTAGTTTTATATGTTACTTTAGATTAGGATATTAAATGATAAATAAATGAAGATTGAGTTGTGCATTGAATGACATGTTACTTTAGATTAGGATATTAAATTATAAGTAGAGGAAGATTAAATTACGCATTGAATTTGAAAGAGGAAAATATATGGTAAAGAGGAAGACATGTTAAGAGGAAAATATATGGTAAACACACCCACTCAGCTCGACCAAAAAACCATGTCATCTCAAAACAAGTATGACTCAACAAAACATCGATGCATTCACTCCCACGTATCAAGACAAGTGGTGGTGGTAGTGGTGGTGGTGGTGGTGGTGGTGGTAGTGATGGTAGTGGTAGTGGTGGTAGTGATGGTAGTGGTGGTGGTGGTAGTGGTGGTGGTGGTGGTGGTGGTGGTGGGAGTGGTGGTGGTAGTGATGGTAGTGATGGTAGTGGTGGTGGTGGTGGTGATGGTGGTAGTGATGGTAGTGGTGGTGGTGGTAGTGATGGTAGTGGTGGTGGTGGTAGTGGTGGTAGTGGTAGTGATGGTAGTGGTGGTAGTGATAGCGATGGTAGTGGTAGTAGTGGTTGCGGTGATGGTGGTGGTAGTGATGGTAGTGGTGGCAGTGATGGTAGTGATGGTGGTGGTAGTGATGGTAGTGGTGGTGGTGGTAGTGATGGTAGTGGTGGTGGTGGTAGTGATGGTAGTGGTAGTGTGGTGGTGATGGTAGTAGTGGTGGTGGTGGTAGTGATGGTGGTGGTAGTGGTGGTAGTGGTAGTAGTGGTAGTAGTGGTTCAAGACAAACTACCACTATTTGTTCCCTAATTTGTTCGCTGAGAGATTCTTCAACAGTATTCTTCTGCCTCTCTAATGGACTCTGTAATTAGTCACATTTAATTAACGCTTGCCTTGGAAATCTGGACTACAAAATACTAGTGTTGATTTTTTGACTTTGGTATTTTGTCTTTGCATAGAATTAGTGGGCAGTGGAAAGTACACAAGGCAGGGGACATTGTAGAAGAAATTAAGGGAGGGTAAGGCTTGAAATGTGTGTAGGAAGGAAGGGTTAGGTACAAGGAATCAGGAAGGCAAGCAAGGAAGGGA
>JACEEZ010024399.1:100000-145000 GCA_016584305.1 Chionoecetes opilio | reverse complement strand
GAGGAGAGAGAGAGGAGAGGGGGGTGCAGGGAGAGAAGAAAGAGAGGAGTTGGAAATAGGAGAGCAAAGAAAAGAGAGAGAGAGGGGAGAGAGAGAGAGAGAGAGAGAGAGGAGAGAGAGAGAGAGAGAGAGAGGGAGAGAGAAGAGAGAGGAGAAGAGAGAGAGAGGAGGAGGGAAGGGGAGAGGTGGGGAAAAGGAAAAGAAGAAAGAGGAGGGGAAAAAAGGAGAGAGAGAGAGGGGGGAGAGGAGAGAGAGAGAGAGAGGGAGAAGAGAGAGAGAGGAGGAGAGGAGGGGAAAGAGGGAAAAGGAAAAGAGAGAGGGGGAGAGAGAGGGGGAGAGGGGAAGAGAGAGAGAGGAGAGGAGAGGAGGAGAGGAGACGAGAGATGGGATGAAAGAGAGGAGGAGAGAGAAAAGAGAGGATTGAGAAAAGAGAGGAGAGAGAGAGAAGAGAGAGAGGAGAGAGAGGGAAGAGAGAGAGAGGGGAGGAGAGAGAAGAGAGAGAAGAGAGAGAGAGAGAGGAAGGGAAAGGGTGAGAGGGTGCAAGAAGAGAAAGAGGGAAGAAGAGAAGAGATGAGAGGGGAAAAGAGGAGGAAGAGAGAGAGATGAGAGAGGATGAGAGAGAGAGGGAGAGAGAGAGAGAGAGAGAGAGAGAGAGAGAGAGGAGAGAGGAGGAGAGAGAGAGAGAGAGAGAGAGGAGAGGAGGAGGAGAGAGAGAGAGATGATTTATGCCTTCGTGAATTTTCAATATACTTGTGTTTGTTCCGACGCTATTTCTTTTTCCTTCTCCTTTTTTTCTCTGTTCTTTCTTTTGTTTTTATTTTCCTCGTCCTGATAAAAGTTGTCTTCATTTTCAGATTTTAAGTATCTATGTCCTCATTTTTTGTTGTCCTCCTTTTATAGCTTTTTTTCTGTCATTATTATTTTATTTATTTTGCTTTTGGTATATCTTGTGTTCAGTTTTTTTTCGTACTATATAACTTTGGTATCATTCTCTCTCTCTCTCTCTCTCTCTCTCTCTCTCTCTCTCTCTCTCTCTCTCTCCTCTCTCTCTCTCTCTCTCTCTCTCTCTCTCCTCTCGTTCTCTCGCTCTCTCTCCTCTCTCTCTCTCTCTCTCTCTTCTCTCTCTCTCTCTCTCTCTCTCTCTCTCTCTCTCTCTCTCTCTCTCTCTCTATCTCTCTTCTCTCTCTCTCTCTCTCTCTCTCTCTCATCTCTCCTCTCTGACCTCTCTCTCCTCTCTTCTCTCCTCTTCTGTCTCTCTCTCTAACTCTCTTCTCTCGCCTCTCGTCTCTACTCCCCTCTCACTCTCCTCTCTCTCTCTCTTCTCTCTCTCTCTCCTCTCCCTCCCTCTTTCATCTCTTAACTTTTAATTTTTTGCATTTTTTTCCATATCGCGACATTTTGCGAGTATATTTACATAATCTTATTTAAGTGCACTTCAAATATGCATTAATCTTTCATGTGTGTAGTAATTAGGCATAAAAAAATAGTGGGTTTTTTTTTTAAGCTAAATTGGATTCAACACTTCATAAACTTATCATAGGTTAAACACGTGTAGAATTAAGTCTTCCTTTCCTACCACTGTGAAAGAATCGGATAGTCTAGATGTGTCACGTATACAGAGAATGATTATCAAGTCAATCGTGTTTTTTTTATTTTTTTATTATTGTATATTACTCATGAATTATTTGTTCTGTGTAAGTAAAAACAAAATCCTGAATGATTTGAGAAAAGTGTATGTATGTGTGTAACTTTGATCCTCTCTCCTCCTTCCTCATCTCCTCTCGCACCATCCTCTCCATCCCTATGTATATTGCCACTCCTATTCCTCATCTCCTCTCGTTCCTCCTCGATCCCTACCGCCATTCCTCCTTCTCTTCCTCTCGTCTCTCCGTGTTGGCGATGCTCTTCCCGCGGCACCCACACCAGCCATTCCCTTCCGCCTTATGTCACGCACTCGGCCGCGCTATCAGATTGTGTATCATGGCGCCGGGAATTGGATTCAGCGAGCGGTCTGCTTTACGAGGTGCGGCGGCAAGGGTGGTGGTGGTGTGTGTGCGTGTGTGTGTAACGTGTGGTCATACATGGTAGTGGTAGTAGTAGTAGTAGTAGTAGTAGTAGTAGTAGTAGTAGTAGTAGTATGTTGATAATGGGACTACGTTGTTGTTCAAAGAAAGAATTAGTAGTAGTAGTAGTAGTAGTTGTTGTTGGTGGTGGTGTGTAACGCTTGGCCATTCTTGTAGTAGTAGTAGTTATGTTGACAATGGTATTATGCTGTTAAAAGTAGAAGTAGTTGTTGTTGTTGTTGTGGTGGGTGGTGGTGGTGGTGGAGGTGGTGGTGGATGGTGGTGGTGGTGGTGTTGTGGTGTCAGCGGCCGCAGGAATAAAATACAGTATTGGGGGGACATTGGCGGCGGTGGTGGCGATATGGTGTGCATGCGAGGCTTTGTGGCGCCCAGGATAACGGGCAGTAAAGGTTTTCATGCTACGCAGTCATACATAAGTTATGAAAGTGTGGCCCAAGTCGAAGTAGGAGAAGCGAAGGAAAGACTGCAAGTAGAGCTAATAATGTGATGTATTTCTCTCTAAAAGGTGAAATGGCTTGACATATTTTGAGTTATGAACATAAGAAAATATGGAAGCTATAAGAGGCCGCCTTATTTTATTTTGTTCTTATGTTTTGATATTCATAACTCAGAATATATCTAGCCATTTCACCTTGTAGAGAGAAATGCATCACATTATTAAAAAATTTTGTTCTACTGCAACCTTATGATGCTAATATTTATAAAGTTTGATTTCTTTAAGAACATAAGAACATAAGAAAATAAGGAAGCTACAAGAGGCCGCGAAGCCTACACGTGGTAGTTCCTGTCGCCTAACACTACCTACATCCACCTTTCATCCCCATCCATGAACCTATCCAGCTCCTCTTTAAAGCTCCCTAATGACTCCGCACTAACTATATGTCTACTGAGACCATTCCATTCATTCACCACCCTATTTGTGAACCAGTTTTTCCCTATTTCCTTTCTAATTCTAGTATTTGACATAGAAGTAGGCAGTTGACAGGCTGGTTCAAGAAGAATACAAGAATCTTTGGCTGGTGTGGTGAGGTGTGACGCCTGAACCTCCACCTCGTCCATGCAAGATGCGAATGTGACTCCCCGGCCAAGGCAACCACCTCATCTACTTACATCCACCAAAACAACCACCTCATCCACTTACATCCACCAAGACAACCCCCTCATCCACCTACATCCACCAAGACAACCACCTCATCTACTTACATCCACCAAGACAACCACCTCACCCACTTACATCCACCAAGACAACCCCCTCATCCACCTACATCCACCAAGACAACCCCCTCACCCACTTACATCCACCAAGACAACCACCTCATCCACTTACATCCACCAAGACAACCACCTCATCACTTACATCCACCAAGACAACCACCTCATCACTTACATCCACCAAGACAACCACCCACCACTTACATCCACAAGACAACCCCTCATCCTACTTACATCCACCAAGACAACCCCTCATCTACTTACATCCACCAAGACAACCACCTCATCTACTTACATCCACCAAGACAACCCCCTCATCTACTTACATCCACCAAGACAACCACCTCATCTACTTACATCCACCAAGACAACCACCTCATCTACTTACATCCACCAAGACAACTCCCTCATCCACTTACATCCACCAAGACAACCCCCTCATCTACTTACATCCACCAAGACAACCACCTCATCTACTTACATCCACCAAGACAACCCCCTCATCCACTTACATCCACCAAGACAACCCCCTCATCTACTTACATCCACCAAGACAACCACCTCATCTACTTACATCCACCAAGACAACCCTCATCCACTTACATCCACCAAGACAACCCCCTCATCCACCAAGATAACTCCCTCATCTACTTACATCACCAAGACAACCACCTCATCTACTTACATCCACCAAGACAACCCCCTCATCTACTTACATCCACCAAGACAAACCCCTCATCTACTTACATCCACCAAGACAACCCCTCATCACCAAAGACAACCCCTCATCTACTTACATCCACCAAGACAACCCCTCATCTACTTACATCCACCAAGACAACCACCTCATCACTTACATCCACCAAGACAACCCCTCATCTACTTACATCCACCAAGACAACCACCTCATCCACTTACATCCACCAAGACAAACCCCCTCATCCACTACATCCACCAAGACAACCCCCATCCACTTACATCCACCAAGACAACCCCCTCATCTACTTACATCCACCAAGACAACCACCTCATCCACTTACATCCACCAAGACAACCACCTCATCCACTTACATCCACCAAGACAACCACCTCATCCACTTACATCCACCAAGACAACCACCTCATCCACCTACATCCACCAAGACAACCACCTCATCCACCTACATCCACCAAGACAACCCCCTCATCCACTACATCCACCAAGACAACCACTTCCACTACATCCACCAAGACAACCCCCTCATCCACTTACATCCACCAAGACAACCACCTCACCCACTTACATCCACCAAGACAACCCCCTCATCCACTTACATCCACCAAGACAACCCCCTCATCCACTTACATCCACCAAGACAACCCCCTCATCCACTTACATCCACCAAGACAACCACTTCACCCACTTACATCCACCAAGACAACCACTCATCCACTTACATCCACCAAGACAACCACTTCACCACTTACATCACCAAGACAACCCCTCATCCACTTACATCCACCAAGACAACCACCTCATCCACCTACATCCACCAAGACAACCCACCTACATCCACCACACACTTCCACCAAAGACAACCCCCCCTCATCCACGAACATACATCACCACCAAGACAACCACCTCATCCACTACATCCACCAAGACAACCCCTCATCCACTTACATCCACCAAGACAACCCTTCATCCACTTACATCCACCAAGACAACCACTTCACCCACTTACATCCACCAAGACAACCCCCTCATCCACTTACATCCACCAAGACAACCACTTCACCCACTTACATCCACCAAGACAACCACCTCATCCACTTACATCCACCAAGACAACCACTTCACCCACTTACATCCACCAAGACAACCACCTCATGCACTTACATCCACCAAGACAACCACCTCATCCACTTACATCCACCAAGACAACCACTTCACCCACTTACATCCACCAAGACAACCACCTCATCCACTTACATCCACCAAGACAACCACCTCATCCACTTACATCCACCAAGACAACCACCTCACCCACTTACATCCACCAAGACAACCACCTCATCCACTTACATCCACCAAGACAACCACTTCACCCACTTACATCCACCAAGACAACCACCTCATGCACTTACATCCACCAAGACAACCACCTCATCCACTTACATCCACCAAGACAACCACTTCACCCACTTACATCCACCAAGACAACCACCTCATCCACTTACATCCACCAAGACAACCACTTCACCCACTTACATCCACCAAGACAACCACCTCATGCACTTACATCCACCAAGACAACCACCTCATCCACTTACATCCACCAAGACAACCACTTCACCCACTTACATCCACCAAGACAACCACCTCATCACTTACATCCACCAAGACAACCACTTCACCCACTTACATCCACCAAGACAACCACATTCCACCCCACTATCATAATCCACAAGGGCAACCACCTCATCCACTTACATCCACCAAGACAACCACTTCACCCACTTACATCCACCAAGGACAAACCACCTCATGCACTTACATCCACCAGCCACCACCCTCACTTACATACAGGACAACACTTCACCCACTTAATCCAACAAGAAAACCACCTTTTATCAATTACATCAAGATCATCATCAGATTACCATTTTAATCCAGCAAGCTTATAAATAATGTTGTATATAGACAATGATAAATCAGCCACAGAGTTAAATCATTGCAACATAAATTATACTTACACAGTTTTAAGACAAGCTGATCACAATAGTGTGATAAGAAAATCTAAGACACATGTAAAGCAACGAAATTTATATTATAAGTAAAAGTACAAAGCATGATCACGTTGTACCAAAGATTAGGCACATGAAGCATAGACATTCATTACCTGTAATGATAAGGACAGAAGTGTAAAAGTCTGGCAAGAAACCCTTACCGTTTCGACTCAGCCTTGTGTGTGTGTGTGTGTGTGTATGTGTGTGTGTGTGTGTGTGTGTGTGTGTGTTCCCATGGCATCATCTCTATTCTTTATCCAGACTGAGGGAAAGATAGGTAGCACATCATACACAGTCAGCAGGTGATGCCCTGAACCCAAAGTGCAGTGTCAGTACAAACACACACATTCACACACCGAGCTTTCCCACCTCATTTGTCAACACTACATTAAAGTACACATTTATTCACAAATTACTAACAATCTATAAATATTCCGTAATAAAACTAAGCTTTGCAACGAACTTCAACGCTATGTCAAGTACCGATCTCATGAATATTCACACAACAGAGCAAGACAGAGACCATTCCTCACTCCCCGTCCTATACATGAACAACTGTGTACCATAAATGTTGGGCTATAATGAGAAACAAAACAGGGAAATGATACAGCCTTGACAGATAAGCTATTCCTGAAGCTCTCCCATTCTCCATCTCTCCTCGCTGGCTGCTGCACCAATCACTGCACACCTCTTACCTGGCCTCCTCCCTGCCCAGCCAATCCAACACTCCCGTCCTGTGGCTGAGCTTCTTAACTTCCTGTCTTATGTTTATTTACCGACGTCACGGATACGTCAGGAGGTGCGGCAGGGAGTAGTAAAGGTCAGTACGGAGGAACTGATTGACTGTGTGAGTTGAGACAAGTGTTTACTGTGTTGTGTGCCTTAGTGTGTACCCAAAACCAGGTAGAAGAGAGGAAGAAACAGCCAGGTGAACAGTGGACACCTTCCCACTTTCACTTGCCTCATTTATACCCGGGATGTTTTATGGATGAGGCAATGATGGCTGTGCTCTGGGGTTTGTCCTTCAGTATACGCTTCCCGCACCTGGGGACGCCCTAGCTGGTACGCAAGTGTGGTTACTTGGTGTTATTAGCGAGGCATTGATACCGTACAGTGTGGGTAAGCAGGCGGGCAGGTGTGGGTTACGGGGTATGCATTCCTTTGGCGGTAATAATGGACGAGGACTTCGCGGTTGTTTTCAGAGACACCCCTTTGGGCAAGCAGGAGGAGGTACTATTAGCTGATCCCTTATGACGAGCAGAAGAGGTGTTAATGGGTATGCGTTCCTTTGGGCAAGCAGAAGGGACATTAATGGCTATGTAGGAAATTCTGAATAAGAAGACCCGTTCACTAACCTAACCTGACCTAGCTGGAAGAACAGTTCCCTCCCCCAGACCCCCTTGTGTTATTCATCATGTCCTGTGGCTGCTGTCGGGTTTAGAAATACTGCCAAGGGTCACATAATTATAAAAGTTGTTACATGTTATAACTACCTGCTTTGTATTGTTGCAACACTGATGCACAACCCTTATCAGGTAAGTGACAAAAAACACATCAACATCTATCAAAATATAAAGCATAGGCTTGTTTTTGTAATAGCGGAAAGTTTTGAAACAAAAAAATACCCCGTTTTTACCTATTTATCGTGCATATATTGCCTATATTTATGAGTAATATCAATTAATATAGTACACCTTTTCACTCAAATTTAAACAACTGAACTTCAAATTTAAATGATAAATTTTTACATAAGGACCGAAATTCCCTACACCATTGGGAGTGTGGCTCTGTTTACCTTAATGGATTCTAAGAAACATTCACTCTATGAGATTCCGTCGCAAATCACTACTTTCTGAGATTAAGATGTTTTTACTTTTTAGTAGGTAGGAGTGTGGGAGTGTAGTACTATAAGAAATATGAAAATCATACTAACCTAACCCCACCTTTTATCTAACGAACCTAACCCCACGCTTTAACCTCCTAACTAAAGCCAAATCCTCATTAAAAAGTGTCAGCGGCAAAGGAAGAACAGAGGCGATGCAGGTCACAAGAGGAAGAAGAGTAAGGAGCTAGTAAACACTTGTCTCTCGCCTCCCCATAAACAACATGCCATATCTCCAAAAGTACTGATTTGCGACGGAAGCTCATAGAGGGAATGTTTCTTAGAATCCAATAAGGTAAACAGAAACCCCACTCCCAATTTAGTAGGGAATTTCGGTCCTAGTGTAAAATAATACCATTAAAACAACTGAACCTAAAATTAAAACAAGTGAATCTCAAATTAAAACAACTGAAATTTAATTTAAAACAGCTGAAGTTTATAGGTATTAAAACAACTGAAGTTTATAATAAAATAACTGAACTTCAAATTAAAAAAATAAACTTCAAATTAAAATAATTGAATTTCAAATTAAAAGAAAAAATTCATCTATTATATTTTGAAATTAATTTGTTTTATTTTGAAGTTCTGTTGTTCTAATTTGAGAGTGAAAAGGTGTATTATGAAAACCCCAGAAAAGTAACATATTTCTTCCTGCAAACTTTTCTTATCTTTACCAGAGTGCTGCCAGCAAAGGGAAGAGAGGGAAACAATTATTTATGAAGAGATATACCATTCTTTTAAATATTTTTACACAGCATACTACATAGATAAAGCAACACGGGATGAAGTAACGTATAGCTATTCCGTGTATGTTAGTACACATACTGTAGTTATACAAAAGAAAAGAAAAGTTACATTTTTGGCACTCAAACATTTTTGGCACTCAATTTTTTTGCACTTAAAATTTTTGGCAGTTAAAAAAATTTGGGCCCAAATTTTTGGCACTTAAATTTTTGGCACTCAATTTATTACACTCAAATTTTTGACACTCAATTTTTGGCGCTCAACATTTTTTGACACTCACCATTATTTAACACTCAAATTTTTGGCACTCAAATTTTTTTGGCACTCAAAAGAATTTGGCGCTCAATTTTTTTGGCATCAACAGTTTTTGGCACTCAAAAAAAAATTGGCACTCAAAAAAAAATTGGCACAAACATTTTTGGCATTCAAAATATTTTGGCATTTTATAGCTAGCGAGTGAGGGAGGAGTGACAGCCTGGGGGCACTACGTAGTAGTAGTACTACGTTGAGTGTCAAAAAAATTTGAGTGCCAAAAATTTGAGTGCCAAAAATTTGAGTGCCAAAAATGTAACTTTTCTTTTCTTTTGTATAACTACAGTATGTGTACTAACATACATGGAATAGCTATACGTTACTTCATCCCGTGTTGCTTTATCTATGTAGTATGCTGTGTAAAAATATTTAAAAGAATGGTATGTCTTATCATAAAAAAAAAATTCCCTCTCTTCCCTTTGCTGGCATCACTCGGGTAAAGATAAGAAAAAGTTTGCAGGAAGAAATATGTTACTTTTCTGGGGGTTTTCATAATACACCTTTTCACTCTCAAATTTGAACAACAGAACTTCAAAATATAACAGGATAAAAAAGTTTTACTCTAGTAGAAAGGGCTCATTAGAAATGTGTGAGAAGATATAGGATTGGCATTATGACTGAGGGATGTGTGAAGGCTTAAAGGTCATTGTTGTGTAAGGATGAAATTAAAAGACAATATGAAAAGGTTAGAAGGTTGAAACAGTGCCTAAGTGTTAAGAAGTGATGCTTTGTAATGTTGAGGGGGATGAGGGGGGGTGATTTCATTCTATTCATTGCGTGTGGTGGCATAAGTAGTAACAGCTTGGGACCTTGGGTGCAGTAATGTAATGGGTAGGAGTGACAAGCTTTACCTGTAGTGTTCACCAAACAGTGAAGTTAAGGGAGGAAGGCACTGCTATATTAAACACTAATTTTATCAGAAAGAACCTTTGTCTTAGTGGCTTAGCAATATCATCAAATTAGAAGTTTTGCTAACATTTGATTTAAGTTTAGATACGAGTAAGGACGCGAGCGGTGGATGGGTGCTTGTATGTAAGGATGTCATGTAGGATTAGTTGTAGTACTTCATAAGTGATATCGCTCCTGAATGCATGGGTTTAAGACAGTAACATGTATGAATTTGTTAAAGATGTGGTGGTAAGGAGGGACGCGTGATGAAGGGCCGCCATGGACAGCCTGCACCTGCGCATCCTCAGCCTCTGGGACGAGGTGGTGGAGAACTGGCACTTCCTCTGTGACCTCGTGGCGGCAAGGCTCCCCAAGTGAGTCCCGGGCCCAGTGTCCAGCGCCTCGCAAGTTACTTTTACGTCAATAATTTTTTTTGTTACATCTCGTGCATACAAGAACCCGATACAATATGCTAATTGTTAGATTTTTTTTCTTTATCGTTCTTTGTTTTAGATAATTTGAATTAATTGAGAGAGCAATGTATTGATAAAAAAAAGATTCTATGCATGAGCTTGGTAGGCTATTTACATTGATATACAGTATGTTATTTTCTAAGATTGAATGTTTCTATGAATAATGAAAAGGCCAAATAATCAGTATCAGAGAACGGTTCATTGGAAAAGCATCATTGCCTCATAGTGCTCTAAGTTACCGATCAAGGCAGAGCATTTATTACTCATCTTCCCTTTAAGCTTACCGTTGACAAACATTGCAGGCGGCAGAATGCAGTGGGCGTGGCCTCGGGTGGCCTGAGCCAAGACTCCGACGGGCGGGTGTGGGTGGAGGTGGGCGGGCCGGGCCTGAAGCTGCGGGTCATGCACCTCCACCCGGCCAACCCGGCCATCGTGGAGGTGCTGGCCGCCCGGGCTGCCGAGGCAAGACTCAGCGATGAGGAGGATGTGTTCAAGGTGGCGGCCGATGATGAGGTAAAGGTTTTGATCAGATTTTCTATTTACTTTAACCCCGTGAGACCCAGAATGTAATTTCCATTGTAATTTGGCTACCATTAGACTATTCTTAATTAATATAAGCAATATTTTATAGCTATGACCTGTTAAGTATCCTTGTCCACTAACTAATTTGGTATATTTAGTTACTTTTCGTAATTTTATGGCTCACAACAGACAATTTTATATAGCAAAGGAAAGATCTGGGTGTGAAGGGGTTGAATATTGATTTTCAACATAACCACAAAATTTCTTTCCATTGCTCATGTCGAGAGTCTTTATTATATATATATGGTGTGATTGAATTTATTATTTTCATGTTAATAAATTGAAGTTTTGTTGAGCTTATGTATTCATCATAGGGCACTTTTATGCACAGGATCATACCAAAGTGTAGGATTATACCTTATGTTAAGTAATGTGCAGTAGGTCCTTCATGTTCACAGCTAAATAGTTATTCCAGAGGGATTACTGTTGAACCCAAACCTTGCATGACCTATGGGTACTGATAAAATGATAAAGATACTGTCCATCCTCATCAGGCGTACCCTATATCATGTCATAACATTTTGTTGCCCAGGTATCCTTGGCTTCCCTGGAGGACTACTGGTTCAACCACTGGGAGGGCCCCTTTGTCACCCCGGACTCCAACCAAAATACTGTCAACTTTAGAAGATCCAGAAGAAGCCTTAGAAAATCAAAAAGGAAATTCCGTTGTTCAGTCTGTAATAGAAAGGTACATATTGGTATTATTGATCTTATTTAATGCATGAAGCTTTCCTATACATAAAGTGTGTCTGGTACATATAAAGCTGTAGTATACACAGGTAAGGCTCTGTCCTACTCATAAATCTCTGCACCACATATGTATTGTTCACATTCTAGAAGGAACATCAATAGAAAAGTTGATAAAGCTTAAAGTCAAGGTTAGGAAGAGGCAGGAGATGAAATTTAGAAATTAACCTTTAATGTTTTTAACCCCTTGAGGCCCAGAACGTAATTTTCATTGTAATTTGGGTACCATTAGACGATTTTAATTAATATAAACAATATTTTATACATGTAACCTCTTTAGTATCCTTGTGCACTAGCTAATTTGGTATATGTATTAAGTTACTTTTCGTAATATTATAGTTAACTAGCCGCAAAGCCGCCCTCCGGGCGGACTTTTTGGCTAGCTCCTGCGGAGGGCTATTGGTGGGCCTTTGGCCCACCACCTGTGTTTGGTGGGCCTTCGGCCCACCAAACATGGACTCTCCAGATAGCCCCTTCTAACTTTCCTGAAATCATGGATGTAGAAATGTATGTATTCCCCCCACCCATTCACTCACCCATTACCCATCACCCCCCACCCATTCACTCACCCATTACCCATCACCCCCCACCCATTCACTCACCATTACCCATCACCCCCCACCCATTCACTCACCCATTACCCATCACCCCCACCCATTCACTCACCCATTACCCCCCATATCACCATACCCATCACCCCACCCATTCACTCACCCATTACCCATCACCCCCACCCATCACTCACCCATTACCATCACCCCACCCATTCACATCACCCCCCACCCATCACCACCCATTACCCATCACCCCCCACCCATTCACTCACCCATTACCCATCCCCCCCACCCATTCACTCACCCATTACCATCACCACACACCCATTCACTCACCCATTACCCATCACCCCCCACCCATTCACTCACCCATTACCCATCACCACACACCCATTCACTCACCCATTACCCATCACCCACCCTCACTCACCCATTACCCATCACCCCCACCCATTCACTCACCCATTACCCATCACCACCACCCATTCACTCACCACCATTACCCATTACCCATCCCCACCCCCCACCCATTCACCTCACCCCCCACCCATTCACTCACCCATTACCCATCACCACACACCCATTCACTCACCCATTACCCATCACCCCCACCCATTCACTCACCCATTACCCATCACCACACCCATTCACTCACGCATTACCCATCACCCCCACCCATTCACTCACCCATTACCCATCACCACACACCCATTCACTCACCCATTACCCATCACCCCCCACCTATTCCTCTCCCGATCACCCCACCCATTCACTCACCCACACCCATACCATCACCCCACCCATTCACTCACCCATTACCCATCACCCTACTTCAAGGCTTCCTCAATTCTCGCAACCCACTTTTGTTTTCACAATTCTCGCTAATAGGCTGCTAAAAAAAAAAGTGATCGGATCATCTCATAAGTGGGCTTATGACCTTCCCCTGGTCAACCTGATTCCAAAAATGTGCCATATGAGGTGTTTGCGCCACGGGGGGCGGAACCTATACCACACACACACACACACACACACACACACACACACACACACACACACACACACACACACACACACACACACACACACACACACACACACACACACACACACACACACACACACAGACAGACAGACACACTTTCGCTTATATTATTATAGACAACAGACAATTTTATATAGCAAAGGAAAGATCTGGGTGTGAAGGGGTTCATTTCACTTCTAAGCGTTTACACTCTTCAACTAAATGTGGCAATTTTTTGCTTCACATTTTTTTTTTATTGCAATGACTTTTTAAAGATGGAAATCTAGCAAACATTGTTGTTCTAGATTGTTGGAGCCGACGGCCACCATGATGCCATGCAGGAGCCGCCCTGTTTTGACATAGATAATGTTTTGGCTCACGTTCCCTCCGTCAAATTGGAGACCATCACCTCTAAGGGGGAGGACCCTGCAGGAGGGAGCTCTGATGAAGAGGGAACCAAACCTGGGGTCAGCGAGGAGCTACTTTCTAGGTGAGACTTTTTGCTGTCGTTGAATCTGTGTGTCTGTGTGTATGTACATGTGTATGTATGTATGTAACTCCAGTGTATGTACATGTGCCATGGGAGGTATGCAGATCACCATTGTCACAAGCATCATTATCACGGCACTTGATGTAGCTAGAAGAAAAGATTGAATGACATAATTCTTGTTACGTTTTTCAAATAGCTCCACAGAATGAAGTTTATTTTTTTTACGGCCAAGGTATATTTTTTTACTAATAGTTACTCGGTACTTTTTGAAGGAAGTGATTATTTGATGCCTTCCTCCTCCCAGGTACAGTGCCAGTGACGAGCAGCTGGCCAGGGCTCACCGAGTGATGGACAATGAACTGCGCACCAGCTTCTCCCTGTTTGCCGAGGAGGTCGTCACTCAGGATGTCGTTGATGGCGTCAGCATGAGCATCAACGATGGAAGTGGCTCTCCTGATGCCTCCTTACGCCTGGCACCCCCTGTCTACAGCCCAAGGCAGTCCAGGTCATGCCCGTGCAGCCCTAAACTGTCTAGTCGCAATCACAGCCCAAAATCTAATGCAGGAAGCCCAAAGCCACAGTCTAGGTCAGGGAGTTCCAAATTTTCCCTCAGCAGCTCCCTCCTGGCCATACACAGGCAAGCTTCAAACTCCCTGAGGCCAGATTTTTTACGGTTTGATTCTGGCAAGAGTGACTTTGGTGGCTCTAAGAGTTGCTCCCAGCAGAGCAGTCTGAGGAATGAGCTGCGACACACAAAGTCCAGCGGAGAGGCACAGCTGGGGAACCTTGACGAGACCCTGGCAGACCAAGCCTCTAGTGACGCCTTCCAAGGGGACTCTGGCCGCCTGGAGCCACCCAAAAGTGCCTTACATGAGAGTCAATCATTGCCTACATTGAAATTGGCAAAAATGACCATGACCTACAAGGAAGGTATAGTAGTGAAGCAGGAGAGGGAGGCAGCGTTTGGACAGGGCTCAACAGACACCACCAGACTACTCAGTGAGGGGGCCTGTGCTCTCCCCACCACCCCTGAAGACACCGCTTTGCCTGAGGACTTCCTAGGAGCCCCACAGACTCTCCCTGACGTAGTGCCAAGATATGATGCCTCCCACTCTCCCCTGAGCCAGATATTAGAGTCCAAACTAACCTTTGATGCAGCGGTGGTTGTGGAGGATCATAGTGCCTGCAACTTTGATCAGAGAGAAGGAGTTGTTAACCTAGGATTTGATGGGCATGAAGAGAGCTCAGATTTTATGGACGTCAATGAAGTGTACGGTGCTTGTGCTGCCAAGGTAGACAACAGTCCGTCCTCCTGCAGTAGACGAGGATCGGAAGAGAGGGACATTGACATAGGAAAAAGCAATATTCAGATGAACATTGACACCGTGCATGCCATCTCCATCGGTCATTCCCCTCAAGGCCAGGGTGTCGCCTTGTCCCTAGAAGTCCCTCCACCTCAGCCACAAGAACAAGGTGAGGGTTAGTGGATTATGGAAATTAGTATTGTGTTCAGTCAAAAATTGCTTTTTTCTCTCTCATATGAAGGTATTCTTACAGCTAGGAAAAATATTTTGAGTAAACTGTCATTATTTATGGTGAAATATATATCTGGGTAATAAGAGTATTGAACATACATAGTGAATAACTATTTCGAGTATTGAATTTAGAGTAAGTATTGAAATATTTAACATTGAATGGATAGTTTTCATCCTTTTGATTAATATGTATTTTTCTTTTCATCCTTGCGTCATAATGGCACAGAGGCAAAGGGTGGAAGTGGTGGCTGCGAGGACGGGGACAACACCTCCCACAGCAGCTCTGCCACAGCCTCCACAGCCTGCCCCTCCCCCTCCCCCTCCCCCGCCCCTCACATCAACCCAGCGGACGGCCTGCCCTCTGCACCGCGCCGCCTCATCATTGAGGAGGTGTTGGAGGAAGAGCCGCTCCCCTATGACCACATGCACGTGGCCCGGCAGATGGTGTTTTGGTGGCAGAAACCCGACCCCAGTGATGACGAGTTTTGCCCCAACACCACGGAGTGTAGAGTCAAGGTAACTCATATTCTTTAAAGGAAACAAAATTTACTCCTATCTAATATTGACCATTTTGTTTAGTCGAGAGATGAAAGAGTAGTAGGAGTAAGGGCTTGTTAACAGTGCAAGGAAAAGAAAACGAGCAGGATGGAATACTAAGGAATTTTTGTAGGTTTTGTTATTGGGTAGGCCAAGTACAAAAGGACAGCTAATCATCCCTCCTCCCCATTCATTTACCTTTATGATCCTGCAATACCATGTCAAAGTACTCAAAGAATTTAACCTCTCAGTCTAATTGCATGTATGTCATTCTCTCAGCAAAAGCCCCTGCTGCTGTTCCTGCATGGCATGGGCAGCAGCAGCGACCACTGGCGGCAGCAGCTGTGGTACTTTGTCACGCGAGGCTACGAGGTGAGGCAAGGCGGGGAGGAAGGTTGGCCTTGGTGCCCTCTCTCCATCTATCCTTCACTTCCTATCCATGTGCCTTTATTATGTATTTCTTTTGCTCTAGTACTTACGTTAACTCTTTGTCTTGTTGCTGTTGCTTTTTTGCCTGTATGCCTCCGGGTGTTATTAAAATGATTAGTGTTATTATCATTATTATAGAGGTATATAGCTATTATCAATGATTTGCTTAAGTTCATTCCCTCGTCTATATATTATGTTGTTGGTTTTGTAGTATGCCTTCGGGTGAGAATAAAATTATTATTATTATTACTTGTAGCTCTGTTCCATGAAATAGTAGCTGTGGAAGTAGTGTCAGTATGTACCTACTACCTACTGTACTCATGGCCGTGCTCTTCACCCTTGTTGTTGTAGTTGTTTCTCTCACTGGAGCTTTTCAATATTTCAGACATCAATAGTTGCACATGAAATTCATCACATCAGTTTTTCCCTTCATGAATTACTTTCTTTGATTATTTTGATGAGCTGAAATATTGCCATGATAATGATATTGTTATTTTGTATGTGTTCTCCCATCTAATGTACATGCCACTGTTTAGAACCTCCAAACCCTCAACCTTCTGTACTGCCCTGGCTTAATCAGTTGAGGAACATCTTTGCCAACTCAAATGTGCATTAATAATATGTTTCTCTATATTGGCAGGTTGTGGCCCCAGACCTGATGGGCCATGGCCTCAGCTCTGCGCCCAGGGACCCTGAACAGTACACTTTCCCTCAGATGCTGGACCAGATCACCCTCGTCTTTGATCTGTTTGTGCCTCAAGGTCGCAAGTGTGTGGTGATAGGGCATGGCTATGGGTAAGGAACAGTATTGTGGCGCTTATATTGAACCTTTTTTCTTGCTCTATTAATTATCAGTGAAATAACAGTATTGTGGCTCTTATATTGAACCTTTTTTCTTGCTCTATTAATTATCAGTGAAATAACAGTATTGTGGCTCTTATATTGAACCTTTTTTCTTGCTCTATTAATTATCAGTAATATTTTTCATGTAACAAATTTGGATTAATTGTCTTTTTTTTTCAATTTCATCATGAAAAAAAAAAAAAACATGAATTAGATGCGTTTTCTAGTTCTTAGTAGCGAGCTAACTGTATATCTACAAAACTCACACATCACATCTACCTTCACTTAACTTTTTTTTATACATTGCCTGAAACTTGGTATTCAGACGACCCATGTCTCACCTGTCTCCCTTGTTATTTGTCGGCGTTCATCATTCAAATTTGCGGCATGAGTTTTACGCCTCAGATGCTCCCCCTGACAGGCAATCCCAGATTTCGGCTGATCTAATGGCATATATATTATCCTTGTTATTGTGTGCAGGTGTTCCATGGCCGCCGCCCTGGCCCGGAGCAGAGTGTCCTCCGTCCGGCTTGTGATCCTGGCCAGCTGTGGGGGACCGAGCCCACTCATCCCCAACCCCCCCAACAAGTCCTTCCTGCACACCCGCCTGGCCGCCTGTCTCGGTCCCTTCCTGGCCTGTGGATGCTGCAGGTAATCCTTGACTGACATAATTGAATGTTCTGCTATCAAGGTTCATGTCAACATAGAAGCCATGCGATAGATACTTCAAAGCTCACAATATTACTTCATAATGGTATTCAGTGCATTATTTCACCCAGTATTCATAGCCAAGCGTTGACTGAGCATTACGGATAATAAGACGTGTAGTAATAAGACGTGTCATTTAATAAGACGTGTCATTTAATAGGACGTGTAGTAATAAGTCATGTCATTTAATAGGACGTGTAGTAATAAGACGTGTCATTTAATAGGACGTGTAGTAATAAGTCATGTCATTTAATAGGACGTGTAGTAATAAGACGTGTCATTTAATAGGACGTGTAGTAATAAGAAGTGTCATTTAATAGGACGTGTAGTAATAAGACGTGTCATTTAATAGGACGTGTAGTAATAAGTCATGTCATTTAATAGGACGTGTAGTAATAAGACGTGTCATTTAATAGGACGTGTAGTAATAAGTCATGTCATTTAATAGGACGTGTAGTAATAAGTCATGTCATTTAATAGGACGTGTAGTAATAAGACGTGTCATTTAATAGGACGTGTAGTAATAAGACGTGTCATTTAATAGGACGTGTAGTAATAAGTCATGTCATTTAATAAGACGTGTAGTAATAAGAAGTGTCATTTAATAGGACATGTAGTAATAAGTCATGTCATTTAATAGGACGTGTAGTAATAAGAAGTGTCATTTAATAGGACGTGTAGTAATAAGATGTGTCATTTAATAGGACGTGTAGTAATAAGACGTGTCATTTAATAAGACGTGTAGTAATAAGTCATGTCATTTAATAGGACGTGTAGTAATAAGTCATGTCATTTAATAAGACGTGTAGTAATAAGAAGTGTCATTTAATAAGACGTGTAGTAATAAGTCATGTCATTTAATAAGACGTGTAGTAATAAGAAGTGTCATTTAATAAGACGTGTAGTAATAAGACGTGTCATTTAATAGGACGTGTAGTAATAAGACGTGTCCTTCAACAGCCGTGAGATCCTGTACACACCCAGAGGGAAGCACTTTTCCGTTGACGCACTCTCCGGCTCCTGCATCACCCCGACGCCTCGCTACGTGCTGGAGAACGTGGCCCGGGGACAGAACTGGCCTGAGGGTGACATTGCCTTCCACCGCAGGATAACGGTGCCGACGCTGCTGCTGCATGGCATGAAGGACGACCGCATCACCCTGGTGGAGATGTGCGAGATGGAGAGGGTGAGTGTGCCGCATGCATAGTACACACACACAGTAATGACGATAGTGTTTCTAAAATATCAAGTCACTTTAGATGTAGCTGGTGGGATTAGTGGATATGCCGCATCATTGCCGCTACCCTCTCTCTCTCTCATATTGTTAACTATTAAATACTTCTAAATGAGTTTTGTATAGTACATAGTAGTCTGTCATAGTACACACAGCAGTGACTATACTCTTTTGTTTTACGAGGTGAAAAATCCTGACCCCTTGCTGCTTACTGACTGATATTTGATGCCAGGAGAAGGAAATACTCTGGTTCTTCTAAATTTCAGCTGTATTTTATCATAGTTAACCATATTATCAGGTAAACATAGGCATAATTTTTAGCATGAGGCCTTAAGATAGAATGGAATTTTCGCCTCAATAAAAAAATAAACTAGCTTCTGCAGTCTTGTGATGGTGTGATGAGCATGAGAAGGCTTGGCTTAGGATGACTGCTGCTACTTGGCTTAGGATGACAGCTGCTACTTGGCTTAGGATGACAGCTGCTACTTGGCTTAGGATGACAGCTGCTACTTGGCTTAGGATGACAGCTGCTACTTGGCTTAGGATGACTGCTGCTACTTGGCTTAGGATGACAGCTGCTACTTGGCTTAGGATGACAGCTGCTACTTGGCTTAGGATGACTGCTGCTGCTTGGCTGAGGCTGCAGAAACTCTTTAACTCAATTTATCTTGGTAAACCTCTTAGGGGTAAGGATAAGAAAAATCTACAAAAAACATTAGTAAGTTTGTGTTGATTGTTTAAGTTTCTATTCTGCTTAAGCAACTGTGTTAAATATCTTCAATGTTTTGGATCAGTAGGCAGGGCAGTATATATAGGAAACTTTGAGACCATTCATACTTTTTTACTCAAGTTTTGGATCAGTAGGCAGGGCAGTATAAATAGGAAACTTTGAGACCATTCATACTTTTTTACTCAAGTTTTGGATCAGTAGGCAGGGCAGTATAAATAGGAAACTTTGAGACCATTCATACTTTTTTACTCAAGTTTTGGATCAGTAGGCAGGGCAGTATAAATAGGAAACTTTGAGACCATTCATACTTTTTTACTCAAGTTTTGGATCAGTAGGCAGGGCAGTATAAATAGGAAACTTTGAGACCATTCATACTTTTTTACTCAAGTTTTGGATCAGTAGGCAGGGCAGTATAAATAGGAAACTTTGAGACCATTCATACTTTTTTACTCAAGTTTTGGATCAGTAGGCAGGGCAGTATAAATAGGAAACTTTGAGACCATTCATACTTTTTTACTCAAGTTTTGGATCAGTAGGCAGGGCAGTATAAATAGGAAACTTTGAGACCATTCATACTTTTTTACTCAACAGGTTTGTTTTTTTACTTATATGTTTCATAAGGATTTTGACGTCTGGTTGAGGATATTTATGCTTCCCCTTTAGTATTTTTTTTAAACTTACATGTTTTATAAGGATTTTGAACTCTGGTTGAGGAGATTCATGCCTCCCTTCAGACCATTCCTCGGGCCTTCCTGGAGATGGTGCCTAACGGGGGCCACGACCTGATGCTGGATGCCCCTGTGGACGTGAGCCAGGCCATCCACCGCTTCATCAAGAGGTGGAAGCAGCAGATGTAGTGGCCCGGGTGATGGGGCGACGGTCTGGTGGAAAGATAAGGTTCACATTACTCATACATACCCCTCATATACCTCTGTATCCATATATCTCTATACTCTCATACTTACCTCTTCTACATTCCTGTTTGCTCAAGCATCTGTCTGGGTTATTTACTGAATTATGTCTTCAGTACAAGCTTTTGACAACACTTCTTGCTCAGAAATCACTTCATAATAGGATATCATGGAAAGTTTCTCACCCGATATTTTTTAATTAAAGAATATAATTATTATATATTAAAAAAATAATCATTTAGGAAGAGAATAATTTTTAATGACAGCTTTATAATCATAGCAGAATACAAAACAACTCACTGCTCTACATTTTCGTATCTCAGGCACATTGTCTGCAGTAAAGTTTTCTTCACAGCTTTTCATCACTTCACATAATTATCATTGACTCATGATGTTCTTGTGCTACTTTGATAATACTCATTCGTGAACAGTAATACTTTTATGAGAATACTTGACATGGTGCATAGACTCAAGAAGGCTTCATGCGCTTAGTCCTCATAGCTAGAATGGGGATTGGCTACTTGTCTCTCCACTGCAGTCATTAACATAATGTTGGTTTGTATTTCTTTATGCTAGTGGTGTAATCGGTGATGCCAAAATTTTACCAAAAAAATAAGTAAACAGACTTGCAGATGTGAGTGAAGAGCCGCAACATCGCGAGTGAGACTTTCATGAGTGGTTGTGTGAATGTTTCTTTTGAGTTGAAATACAGAAGTGGCTGTACATTTTTTTACTCATTTTTCTGTCATGCCTTGGTCTATTCATGATGACAGTGCACGAAGGTAGAGTAGTACATCAGTAGCTACATAGTACTTTATTCTTGAATGTATTTACTGCTGGTGTCTCACTCACTGACTGGCAGACGGTCACGAGGCATTAAGGCAGCTGTGAGGGGTGTGGTGTGTGTGGCTCATGCCGTACAGTAGGCAGGGCATGGTGGTGGTGTGCCTGCCCTCTGCTGGCAGGTGCATCATCCAGTAGTCATGATGGAGGAGGCATGCATAGTTGATTGGTTAGTATCGTTATGATTTACTTACTGTTGAAGTGTATGTCATTCACCTCATACTTTATTTATTTGCATGTTTACTGCATGTAGTATATTTTATGATAAAACAGCATTTCTGAAGCAGCGTTTTAGTATGTGATATACATACATCAATTTCAGTGGAGTTGATCACTAGTGTTGACACCTTCATGTGTGCATGTAATTCCTGTATTGGAAAATATGCGTCCAAAAATGTACTTAAATGTTTAACTTATTTGGTTACATACTGAGTAAGGAACTTGTGACCATTATTGTGCAGTGCATCTCTTCCTCATCTCTTTCTCATCCTAGGACAACATCAACCACAGCCCCTTTTTCGAATGAGGTTGTCCACAGGTTGTTTTTACGTTTCAGAATGTAACCTGGAGAGTTAAAAGATGATGCTTCAATCATCACACACACACACACACACACACACACATACACACACACACACACACACACACACACACACACACACACACACACAACACACACACACACACATACACACACACACACACACCACACACACACACACACACACACACACACACCACACACACACACACACACACACACACACACACACACACACACATACACACACAACACACACACACACACACACAGCACACACACACATACACACACACTACACACATACACACAATACCACACACACAATACACCACACAACACACACACACAGCACACACACACACACAACACACACACACCACAATGGAATTATAAGTTAGTGTGATGATAAGAAGTCTTCTTGTGAATAAGTATTGTTGCGTCGTAAATGTGTTTGTATCATAATTCTAAATTTGATGTGCTGAGGTTCTTGCAGCAAGTGTAAATTAATCCTTGGAAGGTGATCAGACGAGGCAGTGGTTGTGTAGGCTGTCTGGTGCTGGTTTCCTCTTCCTTATCCAGCCTTGCCAATAGATCTGTCACAAGGAGCTTTAAGCTCTCTTCGTGAGGGTAATAGCTAGCAATTACGTGCTTATGACCATGGTGCATAAGCATAACACGCACACACACACTTTTTCTGATCAGTTGGTGAAATAAATGTTTTTGTTTCCTGTATGTAATGCAGTTTTATTTTATTTCATAATAGTTTTATCATAGTAGTAGTAGTAGTAGTTGTTGTTTTTGTTGTAGTAGTGGTAAGAATTTTCACAGGTGTTGACACTAAAGATTAATATGTATTGGGAAATTTCTGGGAAGCTATTTTGTTTTCAGTGACTGTTTACCAAGACTACGTAATGTAGACTAATATATATATATATATATATATATATATATATATATATATATATATATATATTATATATATATATATATACATATATATATATATATATATATATATATATATATATATATATATATATATATATATATATATATATATATATATATATATATATATATATATATATATATATATATATATATATATATATATATATTAGTATTTTGTTCATACTGACCCCTCAGCGCCCCACAGTTGTTATAACTCACATTTTACCTTCACCTCATTGTGACCACTCACTCAAGATATCAATTTAAGTGCACACTGAGGGGTAATAATTAGTTGTTTTTTTACATCTGTGTCTATAACACCTGTTAAGCCCCGTACACACTACCACTCACCACCGTCGCCGCTTACCGTCGGTGCTTGTCGACGAGCAGTGCCGTTGCCAGTGTTGTGTCCACACTGAACGGTTTTGCTCGCCGTTAAGTACGCTTCTTGATTTCAAAGTGAGTCATTTCTTCTGCATATCGTGTACTCTCACTCGAGATTATAAAATAACCACATGATGTCAAGAAAAACTGACCCACCCATCATCTTCATGACACAATATCGCATATCATAAGCAACAAAAATCTACGTAAAACTTTTTGTGTAATGTAAAAATTTTAGCAAAAAGAAATAAGTGTTTAAACATCTTTTTCACTTTTTTGTCTTCAACTCGCTGCAATTCCTCAAGTATTGCTCCCATTAAATTGTTGATCACAGATTCGAAATCAGTAAACTTTCTTGGTTCTAATGGTATAAGGTAGGCCTACTTAGTAATACAAAAATATCTAGATGGTAAAAATTGCCGATATCATGAAGCATGTGTTCGGCGCTGACCCGTGAGTGACGGGCATCCCCGCCCAATATTAAACCTGCTGAATATTGGCGGGCAATGCCGACGGTCATATTTTGCTCGCCGGCATCCTGTCCACACTGCCACTTTTGAGTGACGAACACTCATCGAAGGCTTTAAGCAGTGACCTCCAGGGGTTGGATGGCAGGCCCTGGAGGTTCACTTGAGGGCTGTGATAGTTGTCCATCGCCCGTGGTGGCGCTGGCAGGAATTTTATAGTGACACATCAGAATCTGGTTTGAAAAACAAAAAATATATAATGTGAAGGAAAAAAAGTTAATTACTCCCTGCATTAAAATTGGAAACGAAAATAGAAAGAAGAGCAAAATTCTTGAAAAAAAAAGTCATACACCATCAGAATCTGGCGTATAAAAAAAAAAAAACTAAATTATGAAGGTAAAAAGAATATCAGAAAATAGTTTATTACTATCAACATTGGAACCGAAAATAAAAATGGGAGCAAAATTCTTGCAAAAAAGTCATATACCATCAGAATTGGCGTATAAAAAAAAAATTAAAAATTATAAAGGAAAAAAAGTTAATTACTCGCTATCAAAATTGGAACCAAAAATAGAAAGAAGAGTAAAATTCTTGAATAAAAATCATATACCATCAGAATCTGGCATATAAAAAAAAAAATTTGGAAGGAAAAAAAATATATTGTTCACTTATCAAAATTGGAACCGAAAATAGAAAGAGCAAAGTTCTTGAAAAAAGTCATATATCAGAATCTCGCGTATAAAAACAAAAAATATGAAGGAAAAAAGTATCAGAATATAAGTTAACTACTCACCGTATCAAAATTGGAGCCGAAAATAGAAAGAAGAGCAAAATTCTTGAAAAATAGGCATATACCATCTGGCGCATATAAACAAAAACTAAATTATGAAGGAAAAAAAGTTAATTATTCACTGTATCCAAATTGGAGCATGAAAATATAAAGAGCAAAATTCTAAAAAAAAAAAAAGCATATAGACCATCAAAAACTGGTGTATAAAAAAAAAAAAATGAAAATATGAAGGAAAAAAGAATATCAGGAAAAAAAGTAAATTACTCTATCAAAATTGGAACCGAAAACAGAAAGAAGAGCAAAATTCTTGAAAAAAAGTAATTTACCATCAGAATCTGGCGTATAATAACAAAAAACAAAAATATGAAGGAAAAAAAGTTAATTACACTATCAAAATTGGAACCGAAAATAGAAAGGAACAAAATTCTTGAAAAATACGTCATATACATCTGGCGAATCTGGCGTATAAATACAAAAAGACAAATTTAAGAAGGAAAAAAAGAATATCAGGAAAAAAAGTTAATTACTCACTGTATCAAAATTGGAACCGAAAATAGAAAGAAGAGCAAAATTTTGGAAAAAAAGTCATATATATATATATAGAGAGAGAGAGAGAGCGACCTTCCCTCCCCTGGAACAAAGAATTCATGGTTAGCGAGGAAGGATGAGCCATTAGTCCATAACTACGTACACTTACTGAAGGTCACGTGACTCATCTTGCCTGGACGAGGAACTGTGTAGTACTCTAGGGAACAATTAAACACCCGCTAAGAAGGAACAAAGTTAAGGCCGCCTCTTTAATACCAATGTTCCTGTTCCCTTGTTGAATAAGGAAGATATATTCAGGATGAAATAGTGGTACTTTTCCTCATGTTCATCCAATGCATTGCTATTCGAGTGTGTTTTATGTATTCATTCCTTTATAATCTAGCAGCGATGATGTACGGTAGCTTGAAACAAATCCTGACTTGCATGCGTATTGGGTCACCTATAAAGTATATATAAATTATCTAGTGTGTTAAGAGTCTCAATCTTTACTTTGCAGAGGCTTTACTTCAGTACATTTATCCTTCCTTAACCAAATACTGAGGGAAAGTATTGAGTGGTTGAGTTGCATGTCTAGTTGCGTGACTTAATGGAGGCGGTGAGGCGGGTTGTTGTGTCCCGGATATGTGCAACACGTTAATTATAGGGCCTCTTCCCTTGAGCTACTCCGGCGAGCTGGTGATGACAAACATTAAGATTCCATGGTGCACCTGTCTGTGTCCTTGGCCAGGTGTTTCTTGTATTCTTCAGTGTTGCTGTCCAGTGGCTTACTTTTAATTATTACTCCTGTTTCCTCCTCCATTGTTCCATCTTTGCTTCCCGCACGTGTCTGTCTCCTCCCTCCCTCGGCTCGCCAGGTGGCTGCATAAATACATCCGCCACGCCATCCGTATTGTTGGGAAAGAAATGCGTGTTTACACTGTTACTTGCTTAACACACAGGCCAGCTTGTCCTCCTCCCAACACAAAAAATGGAGTATTTCTTAACCGCCACATTATAATTTTCCTGTAACTTTCTTCTCGCGCATACACTAAATTATATAGTTTAAAGTAATTCAAGCCATAACAAACCTTCATTGATGTAAAATATGGGAATCATATTTGCGTTGACACGAATTTGCCGATGTAGATGCAGGGTATGCACGAGGCTTTCATGCCACGCCCAGCTTGAAGGGAGGAAGGAATTAGTGATAATAAGGCCCGTCAGGGTGGCAAGGTTGGTAGAGACGTGAGCTAGCAATGTGCAGAGTCCCTGCGCATTCGGTCAGCGGTTCGAGTCCGCCTAGTTCGTGCTGACGTGGCGGCGCTTTGTATAGTCAATAACCTTGTAGTTGGTACTTGCAAAGTGTCTAGATAGGATGAAAATCTTATCTTATCTTAAGGCCCCCATCCACGGTACGATTGGTTGTACGATCTGATCCGACAGACCTGATCCGATGGATTTCCTACCACCCACTAACGATCCGACCGCACCTCAAGACCAGTTCAGTTGGTGATAGAAACGGTGGAGAGCGGTTCCCATGATGGGTCTATGCAACGAGGATCGAATTACTTTTGATGGAATCTGATACCACAACTGAGGAGCGTAAACATCATCCGCGCTCCCACCAAATTTCATAGAGGCAATTATTTTCTTAATATATTTCCGGAACACACTTCTCATAGTTTTTTTTTTTTTTACTGTTTCAACATTAGCCTCACTGTCGCGCACTGTCCCGCTCCTTGAGTTTCTCTACCAATACTTCATAAGCTGCATTTTTCTTATATTTATCCATTTACTTTTTGCTTTTTATTTCCCACAAACATTCAGTTTCTATATAATTGGATGAATTCTGTCCAAAAGTGCTTGTCATCAAAGAAACAATTCATCTTGGTAATCCTCTCGCGACGCTGTCAGTGGCGAAACTGACGGTTGGCCTCACGATCAGCACACTCACGGTGCGATCCGGTCTGAACCGGATGGTCTGTCGGATCTAAAAACCAAACACTGCTTGGTCGCATCCGACCAGCTGTCAGTCGGTCGGACAGACCAAAATCACCCCACTCACGATCCAATCTGGTTGGATCCAACCAGATCTGTCCGATGGTCGTACGACCAGATCGCACCGTGGATGGGGGCCTTTAGTGATGACACGTTACGAGTGGCCATACATTATATATGAAGTACCTGCCTGTATTACCATTGTTGTGATGTGGCACAGACGATTCGTGGCACACACACACACACACACACACACACACACACACACACACACACACACATACACACAGAAGACAAGGTTAAAGGGGCGTGGGATACGGGGAGGTCAGGCCTTGAGGTAAGGAATGACTAAGTAGTATAGGGATTGCTGCTCCGTCCTGCCTCAGCCATTCCGCTGGCAGCCGTTGATCATGGCGGCGGTGGCGTGCCTGATGGCGTGCCTGGTGGCGGCGGCGGCGGCCCAGCAAGGTGGGTGTGTGGCGACAGGCGTTAGGGTTGTGGTCTGCGTTTGTAGACAGATTGAAATGCAAGTTGTTATAACGATTTTCAATATATTGCAATAATGATAATGATGATAACAGTAATAATATTGATGATTTATCAAAACTATTTTTGTTGTTGCACCGGTAACTTTTGAAGCTCATGACTTCTTCCATTCCACCGTATGCGTGGGTTCCTAGTCACCCTAGACCTAGAGTGCCGCGTGTGTCCTGAAGGGTGCCTGGCGGTGCCCCGCTCTGATGGGTCGTGCCCCGTCTGTATCTGTGATGGCGTGGCCTTGACGGACTGTGCACCGCCGCCCACTGAATGCTTGGAGGGTTGCCAGCTGGACAGGGGCGCTGAAGGCTGCCTGGAGTGCTTGTGCCTCCCTGGGGACACCACGCTGTGTCCAGCACTGGCCGCCTGCCCCGAGGAGTGCCAACAGCCTGCCAGTGATGGCGGATGCCTGGAGTGTGTTTGTGACGTGCCCGAACCTTTCTGTCCGCCCATCGACTGCCCCGAAGACTGCACGCGGGTGGAACAGGAGGACAGCTGCCCCACCTGTCGCTGTGACCCGCCGCGCGTCTGTCCCGCCATACCGGAGTGTCTCAGGGGCTGCATCGAACGTGATCAGGAGCGTGATTGCTACATTTGTAACTGTGAAATGCCTCCCAGTCAGCCACCCGAGCAGGAGGCTGCCCCGCCGGGGCCCGACAATCCGTCCCCTCCTGACCAGACGCCGGCTGATCCCGGTATCGATGAAGGCCTCGCCGATGAGCCTGATCGTGCTGACACAGATCCTCCACAGCCTGTCCGCCCTGTCGACCCTGAAGGAGACGGACGCCCCGCATCTGAGCGGCGATGTCGCAACCAGCGCAATGAATGCCCCGCCGGCTGCCGCATGGGCGTCACCAGGCAAGGGTGTCGTGAGTGTTACTGCGGCACCGACGCCATGATCTGCCCTGGAGTGCAGCGGTGCAACAGTCGTTGTCTCTTCCGAAGTCCTGTGAATGGCTGCTGCCGCTGCCAGTGCCCTCGACGACCTGGCTCTCCTGACCTCACGATCGCCTGGAACAGGTTTACCTCGGTCTCTCCCCAACGGGTCTTCCCGTTCGGTCCTCCCAGAGGTTGGCTGTTGGGGCCGCCCTTTGTGCGGGGCGTGTTTCCCTGACTCAGGCCGCCGTAAGGACCAAAGGATCAGCTACTTGTCCATCATGTCTTCACTGCCTGGACATAACTTATGCTTGTTTATGAATACATTTTAGTTATCAGTGTTTCCTTTTACTGACTTGGAGGAAGGAGTTCTGGTAGAAATAAAGTAGTATGTTCAACAAAGGACATGGAGTGTTTGTGTTGCGTTGATGTCATCCTTGAAGTGTGAGACCAATTTATCCTTTTTCAAGTGTGTTCATTCTACTGCAGTCTTGAGAGCAGATCGAGTATTGTAAAAAGTCTTGTTTCTTCATTAGTATCACCATGAGTTGCGAGTAACAGAAAATACACCTGCAAAGGTAAACCTCAGTATATATAGTTGAAAATCATTAGCAGGGGAAAAAAGTCATAATAGGCTGCTCGATAGCACAAAAGCTGATTTTTATATTATATACATATACATGTATGGAAACCATAGAAATCGTTAGTGTCATTCACTTACCCATGGTCTTGTCCACGTGTGTGTGTGTGTGTGTGTGTGTGTGTGTGTGTCATCAGGGGCTGCACGGCATGATGTGGACACTGGTCAGTGAAAGGGTGGTCAGGGCGGCTTCACCCATGCGATCGGCGGCCTCGTTTGTGCTGCGGTAACTGCTATGTCCACTCTGTTGTTAGGAATCCGTGTCTTCTCTGGATACAATAGTCGTAGCCGTCATGCATACTGCTGGGAGTGTTCCCAGCGTGAGAGTGGGAGTGTACATGCTTTGTACCCTCACAGTTGGTAGCTTCTGGTCCGGGATGACGTCTGGTCCGTGACACCGGAATCAGGTGATGGCAGAGGGCGTGGTTGTCGGGCGGCAGGGATGCCGGGGGCGGGGTGGCGGCGGAGGCGGCAGTGTGTGCGGCTCTGTGCGCCAGGGTGGTCGCGACAGTGTCTCACTGCTCATTCTTCCCAACGACTCCGACGAACTCGAACTCCCGATTTTATCACGAACTTCCCGACAAGTGTAGTGTTGTGGTGAGGTTGGGGGCTGCCCCCCGCAGGCAGGACTCCATTCCCAGGCCCCGCACGGGGAGGACAGGGCGCCCCTCACTGCCCCACCCAGGTCAGTACGGGTCACGGTTTACAGGTGTGTATAGGGGCGTTAAGGGCGCGGGACTGCTGCCGCGGCTGACGGTGATAGGGGCAAGGCGGGAAGGGCGTCATGCATGACCTGCGCGCATGCAGTGTTCAAAACCATCTTATTAGTGCAAAGCCTCGCGGAACATAGGGGCACGGGGGTCTGTTAGACGTGCCACGGTAAGGGCTGGTAACCGGGCTTTATGGGATGGGACGCCGCGGGTGTACAGCTGCCTTGGGATGTGTAGCTACATTGGAGGGAGTGGAAACCCTTTGATTGTCTCTTAAAGTGAATTTATCTAACATACTCTGAAGGTCTGTGTTAATTTAAATTGCTTTAATGATTGGCAGGGTAACTCATTGTAAGAGAACCGTAGTAATAAAGGAGATGGTGCCTGCAAGACGACGGGCTGGGCGCACGGCGCCAAAATACCTGGTGACTGCAGATACCCTTTTGGCCATGACTCGTTGACGGCTCACTCGCAGAAACAACTTAATCGTTGTGATAAAATAAAAAAATACAGGTTCATTTCCCTTTCGTGGTGGGTAGGAGCCAAACAACCCGAATAGGCGGGTGGAGGCTGCGTGACTTCTGATGCTCTCGGCGTGCGCGGGTCTGCATGCTGTAACTTGCTGGCTCGTCCACACCTACAGGAAGGTAAATGAAATGTGTGCGTGTGCGTGACGGTGTGCATACCTGCTGCCGGGCTTCTTTGCTTCCCCGCACACACCCCGCACTATAGTGTTTCACATGTGTGCCTAGTGCATATTGAGTTGAATTAATTATTGCAATGTTTGTTTGTATCACGAACCACAGCTATGTCAGCCCCCTAATAGACTTGTCTTGACGAGGCTTGGAGGGGAGAGTGTTGGTCGCGCGTGCCAAGACTGTCACCTTCCCGGCCTGTGTCCACTCCCACTCACCACTCACACTCACAGTCTGTTCATGTTCAGTGCCTGATTGAGGATGCAACTCGTTCGAAAAAGCTTCATTAATGAACGTCGCATGTCTTTGTCTCGTTGTTACCAGCCTAAACCGTGTCCGTCATTGCAGACTTGGGGTGTATTTACATGTGCTACTTGGCAACACTGCATCACATAGGTTGGTCCCACATTGTGTCGTTCAATCACGGTAGCCTTCCTTCCCTTTTTTGATTTGTAAAGGTTTATTGTACAATCAACATACAGGACATATAAATACAATACAAGCATGTACAGAAATACATATCCAGTAGCATTTCCTTCCCTTGTAGCCAAATGTTTTTGTTGTACATTTCTCAAGGCTGTGGGTTATCTGACTATTGTTTAATAATGTACGTACACGTTTGAACCTTGAGGACATAGCGAAACCATGTGTCGATCGCTGTGGTCTGACTCTTCAATATAACTTAAGTTTGTACTAAATAGTAAGTACAAGAAATAGAGAAAAAAAAGTATATATTCATTATAATTATGAGGGTGTCATGTTAAGAAATCTCCAAGTCACCCCTATTAACCCTCCAATTTCTTTCATTATTTCTCGCGAATCTCACAAAACATCGCGGCGGAAAAGCCTCGAGTTTTTTTGGTAGCTTTCTTTTGTGTCTGTTATCGCGTTTGGGGGACTTTTTTGCGTCACGCCACAGCCAGGCAGGGGTGAGGGGAAGACGGGGGAGGGAGGGGGTCTCATGACGGGGCACACACATTACAACATCCGGCAAAAACACGCTATAAGGAAGATAAGTACCTTGTCTGTCTGGCTTGTGTCTTTGAGGATCCTTCGTGGTGCGTCGAGGTGGTTCTGTCGGCATGAATGTTGTAGTGTGTGTGACTGTGTGTGTGTGGTGTGTATGTGTGTGTGTGGTGCGTGTGTGTGTGTGTGTGTGTTTGATTTAATAGTGACGTCGCTTGCCTTCCGCTTGTGGTTTATGGATATTTTTCATCTTGGCAACAACAAGTATTTCCTGGGTGCGAGATTAATATATAGACGTGAACGAGGCTGTGGTGGTATTTACGTGTATGATAGAGACGCATATTCTGTCCTCTATATAACAACTACGAACTCATCATCATCATACTTTTCTCATCTTCAAACAGGATGCGAAGGGAGAGAGAGAGAGAGGAGAGAGAGAGAGAGAGAGAGAGAGAGAGAGAGAGAGAGAGAGTGTGTGTGTGTGTGTGTATGCCAACCCTAAAATGATATAGCAGTAGTACTTATCTCGGGAACTTTGATGATCTCTTTTCTACCCTTCTTCCTGTATATGTATCTACCTCCCTCCTTCCTTCCCTTCCCTGCCTCATCTCTTCCTGTTTGTTGCTCATAACTCACGATAGAGGGAAGGAAGGAGGCAGGTAGGGAGAGAGGCAGGTAGGAGAGAGGTAGGTCACACCCCTCTCATTACCTTTCCTCTCTTCGCGATCCTCTCTCGTCGACAAACTGAACCTACTCACTATTTTTTTGTTCATATCTTCTCTTCCCTCCGCTCTTCCCTTCTCCCTCCCTTATTTTCTTTCTCTTAACCGTATTTTCACCTTAGTTTTCATTTCTTCTTACTCAACTTTTTCCGTCATTTCCTGTTCGTCCCCTTATACGCGTTTATCTTGTCTCCTTTCCTTTATCTGTATATTCCTTCACTATTCCTTCCTTCTTTTTTGTAACCCTATCATACCTTCATTCATTCATGTCTGCTTTATCTTCTGTCATATCTCTGTCATGTCATCCTTCCTCCTTTTTTCCTTCTTCATCTCATCAAAACTTTTCCTTATCTTGTAGCTTCTCCTTTAAGTCAAATATTCTTTCATACCATTGATAATCTCTCATTTGCGTATACAAACTCATTTACACGTCATTACACACTTGAAATAGAACACAAATTAATGTGGAATATAAAAAGTAATTAGTTCATTTCCATTTTACTTCATTGTTCATCAAATCAAGATAATAAGATGACACAGCTCAGAGATTTAGGTGAACATTTATTACTATGTTACCATTCATACCCAGGACGACGGTAAATGACATGGCGTTCTGGTCCTCATGTCTCTACTTTCTCCATCATGACTTAAGTATTTCACGGAGATCATTTCTAAAGTATTACTATGACACGAGTTAGGTATATCACCGGAATCTTTAAAATAGTGTACGTGAAATATATATATACTGAAGGGAAGTTTAGAAAAAATAGCAGAATAAATAGGGAGTGAAAGAATGATGAATGAGAGAAATGAAGAGGGAGATAATCTTTACTTAATGAGTGTCAGGCGGAGGGTTAAGGAGGCATGGGTGCAGGGGTGGGAGGGAAGCCCTGTCACCGAGGCACGCCGCACCCCATACCTGCCCGGGCACGGCCACCCCATTACGGGCATTCCTGAGGGGCGCGACACATTCGTAACACGTGGGGAATGAGTCCTCCTGTGGGCCTATAGAGTACCGCTGCTCGATGCCCTGGATGTCCCCATAGCGGCGGGGTGTCCTGAGAACATAAGACAATAAGGAAGCTACAAGAGGCTGTGAGACCTACACATGGTAGTTCCTGTTATTTAACCCTACCTATATCCACCTTTCATCCATCATCATCATCATCACTTTGAGCTTTAACGTCAGATTTTCCCGTAATGTCTTATGAGGTTAGACGGTCGATGATACGCTTCCAATTTTATTGTCGCCGTTCATCATTTAAGTTTGCGGCATGAGTTTTACGGCCCCGGATGCTCTTCCTGACAGGCAACCTTTCATCCGCATCCATACTATTGTCTAGCCTCCTTTTAAAACCCTCTATTGACTCCGCACTAACTAAAAAAAAAAAATGATATAGTCCTGAGGGAATACCGAGCAGTGGTGTTATTATAATCAAGGCTTCCGGTGTCTTCCTGTCACAAATAAATCGATGTTGAGGCGAATTTAAGGCAAGAAAGGCAAATCCTCGAATGCCTTTCCAAAAATAGGTGAAAGGAGGGGAAGTTTATTATCAGTCTGAGGTGAACACGCAGTTTCCTGACGCATCCATTAGGTGTGTGATAGCCGAGGACCGAGTGTTTCCTCAGGTGGGGCGCTGCGGGGCGTGCGGGACCGGCCGGGTGTTCGGACTCGCAGATAAACAGATACCTGGAAGCAGAACACGTATGATCATAAGAACATAAGAAAATAAGGAAGCTACAAGAGGCTGGGAAACCTACACGTGGTAGTTCCTGTTACTTAACACTACCTATACATCCACCTTTCATCCCCATCCATGAAATTGTCTAGCCTCCTTTTAGAACTCCCTATTGACCCCGCACTAACAACCTGACTCGAATTGTGGGTGTGATGCTATATAGATAATTTGTAGAGAGGCACAGCTACCCCATACTTACCCCTTATGCGAGTGTTATGCCTGGATAGATAAACTTCCCACGTCGTTGCAGAATCACAGAGACGTCTAGTGTTAAGCATCGACCCCCCTCGGAGCCATATTCGTGGACTCAGGGTGACTTTGGGTTCACAGTTTACATGACAAATATAGACGCGTGACGCCGCTGCAGCCTCCCCATAGAGCACTGCACCGATGCTAGTGTTGTCTTGCATGCATTGTATTTAGTCTCTCTACCACGGGATAACACTGATGAGATTACTGTAGCCTCGAAGAGAGTAAGACGTGAGAAGTAGAAGTTGACGGGTCTTTAATGAAGATAGGGTGTGTATAGAGCTACAAACATGCATTCCTTTGTGAGTGATAGACGGGCAGGCAGACAGACAGGTTAAGTTCATTGATTGATCCTTAAGTGCTGAAATAATAGTAACACTGAATACGAATGAGAATGTTTATAAGAATGTTGCCTGGTTTGTATAGTTCCTGCAAAGTGTAGACATACATATATATAATAGCAACGTAGAAGGAATACGTTTTTGTCTCGTATTTCGTATTTCATAAATCATACGGTCAATATATACCATTGCTTTCACCTCTATCCAAAATACATGTTTGCTTTACCTTTGAATTTAGGATGTGTTGCTACAGCCTCCCAACACTAAACCGGCTCCCTTCCCCTTCCCTTCACCCCCCTCCCTTCTACCCTTACCCCAACCATCACCTCCCTCACCCTTCACTCTTCCCTTCCTCCCCCTCACTTCCTCCCCTTCCCTCCCTCCCCTTCCCCAGCCATCTCCTCCCTCACCCTTCACTCTTCCCTTCCTCCCCTTCCCTCCCTCCCCTTCCCCAGCCATCTCCTCCCTCACCCTTCACTCTTCCCCTTCTCCCTCCCTCCCTTCCTCCCCTCCCTCCCTCCCCTTCCCCAGCCATCCCCTCCCTCAAGCTTCCCTTCCTCCCCCTCCCTTCCTCCCCTTCCCCAGCCATCCCCTCCCTCACCCCTCACCCTCCCCTCTACATGCCGTCCCCTCCCCCAACATGCCGTCCCCAGCAGGCGCGATAACACCCATCCAGAAATGTGCATTGGGGGGAGGGAGGGGGGTAGAGGAGGTAGGGGTGTGGTGGGGGTCGGCGCCCCTTGGGTATATTTTTGGCGGCTGACCTGACGGAGGCTCACGTGGGGAAATAGGTTCAGATTGTGATTCACTGAAGTATCTCTGTGATTTTTTATTATTATTGTTATTATTCATATCTTTATTTTTATTGGTGTTGTTGTTGTTGGCAATACTGTAATATGTCTGAATTTCTTATTGAGCTTTTTATTTGCTTACTGCCTGCTGCCTCACTTACTTGCTTTCTGTCTTTATTATCACGATTTGTTATAAGCTGTATAGCAATATATTATTACGAAGGGCCTTGTTCGCTGGTACCGGTGGACGAGGCAAGGGTCCTTCGGCTATACCTCTGGGGCCTCGCAGGGCGGGGGGGGGGGGGGGGGTCGAAGCATGGGTCGAGCCGCCACGTCTCTTTCTCGTTAGTTTGTTTTGGGAGTAGAGGGGTGGATTGCCCCCCCCCCCTCGCTTCGTAGCAATATTAATGATAATAATAATGTTCATATCGCCCCCGGAATGGTGTCTTGTAACATTATCATTATTAGTACATGTTTTTGTTATCACCTGAAGTATTACCCCCCCCCACCCCCACCACCACCACCACTACTACTACTACTAACATCACCTCCACCACCACCGCCTCCACCACAGCAACAAGCACTGGTGGATGGCTAAGCTTTGCCAGAGTTATATCCAGCTTGGCTCTTCACTACTACCACCATCCTCACCATCACCACACCTTTACTCTGTCTCTACCACAACCACATCAACCACAACCACCACTACGGCATCCATCCTCATCACTCCACCACCACCACCACCACCATCACCACACCTTTACTGTCTCTACCACAACCACATCAACCACCACCACCACCACTACGGCAACCACCCTCATCACTCCACCACCACCACCACGACCAGTACCACACTCACAAACAAAAATATTAACAAAATAACATCCTCCTGGTCAGCTATGGATGAGTATATAGTATGTCATGTCATGTCATGTCACTTGACTCTGCCCGGCTAAATGGCATGCATGACCAAAGTGCCAGTAGACAGTGCCAGATTTTTTCCCCTCATAGCATCGTGTCTATTTTGTTCACTTTACGAACCTCATATATTTTAAACCATATTATTATTATTTATCAAGTACATGATCTCTACAAATTTTCCACCGTCCTACGTCATCCCTTTCTTACCTCTATTTATCGTATGCCTTTTCTATTAAGTGGTTCTATTACATTGTATTTCCCTCAGCACAATCTATAACTTATTTCACTCATTAATGTGTTTTAGTATTCCTTACCTTTCATTTTCATTTAATCTTCTACACATGCATTTTTTTCTACTTTCTGGGTATTTTTTCTCCTTTCTTGGCATTTTTTATTACTTTCTGGGCATTTTTCTCCTTTCTTGGCATTTTTTATTACTTTCTGGGCATTTTTTTCTCCTTTCTGGGCATTTTTTATCCTTTCTGCGCGTATGGGTGGTTTGTTTGCTATGTATGGGCGGCCTGGCGTGGGCGGGAGGTGTTATCTTCCCTTCGTGTCGTCGGCGCCTCTGTGAACCCATCAGCTCGGAGTAAATACTTGGGGAGAAAAAATTGGATGAAGAATGACACCGCTAGTACGTTCCTCGGTAGGCCAGATGGGTATGGTAACGCGACTCTCTCTCTCTCTCTCTCTCTCTCTCTCTCTCTCTCTCTCTCTCTCTCTCTCTCTCTCTCTCTCTCTCTCTCTCTCTCTCTCTCTCCCCCCCCCACCCCATTCAGCAATCCTATCTTTCGTTTTATCTAGTACATCGTGTGACTTGTTGGTTTTTTCATTCCTGTACCATTTTTACGTCCCTTTTTCACTTACCTTTCCTGCTGTTTCTCTCCCTAATAATAGTTTTTCTCTGTCTACATTCTTCTATCTATCGTCTAAAACTGCACCTTAACTTTTTCTTATGCTGTTTTTTCTTGTCTCCCCCTTTTCATGCTCTCTTTTTACCTGTCTTTCCCGTGTTATCCCTTCATATCTATCTCAGCGGCACAAAGTAGCTCATGTAAAAGCCACTCAGGTGTATCTCCCGACGTTTTGTTATACGATTGACTCAGTTAGACGGAAGGGAGACATTCATGTGCTGTAAGATGTCTTGGTGTGATACTGTGGGAAACTGTGAACGCCTCGATAAGTGTGTATAAAGAGGAAAGACTTAACCCCTTGAGAACCAGAACGTAATATCCATTGTGATTTGGTTACCAGAAGACGATTTTAGTGAACATAAGCAATATTTTATAGATATGACCTGTTTAATATCCTTGTCCACTAACTAATTTGGTATATTCAGTTACTTTTCGTAATTTTATGGCTCGACAACATTAATTTTTTTATAGCAAAGGAAAGATCTGGGTGTGAAGGGGGTAAGAGATTGTGTGTATTGTGTGGGAATGGCGTTGGGTGGGGATGGCGTTGGGTGGGGATGGCGCTGGGTGGGGATGGCGCTGGGTGGGGATGGCGTTGGGTGGGGATGGCGTTGGGTGGGGATGGCGCTGGGTGGGGATGGCGTTGGGTGGGGATGGCGCTGGGTGGGGATGGCGCTGGGTGGGGATGGCGCTGGGTGGGGATGGCGCTGGGTGGGGATGGCGTTGGGTGGGGATGGCGTTGGGTGGGGATGGCGCTGGGTGGGGATGGCGTTGGGTGGGGATGGCGCTGGGTGGGGATGGCGCTGGGTGTGGATGGCGCTGGGTGGGGATGGCGTTGGGTGGGGATGGCGCTGGGTGGGGATGGTATAAGGAAGGGATTAGTTTGTTGGAAAGGTGTAATTGTGAAAGTATGAAGAATAAACTTATGTGTTGGAGTGTATTTGACTGTAAAGAGAGGAAATGCATGTGCCAACTCAACACAATTTCATTATATATATTGGTATTTGTTTTATTTTGATTTCTCTCGGTTGATATTTCGTATTGAATTCACAATCAATGGCATGAATACGTACAGTCTCATATTTTGTTTAGTTACTTTATTTTATGTGTTATTGATTGATTGTGTAGTTTTAGATGCATAAAAGGGATAATTTGTGGTTGGTATGAGTAACTTTGCTGTTGACGAAACTTAAATTGCCAATAAATGCCAATATAAGTTGAATAAACTCTCGATACTGTCCTGGCAGCCTCTCTCAGGAATCCTCAGCCTCTCAGCCTCGTCCCGTGACTCGGCTGGCAACGAGCTGAGGCTAAAATTACTTCAGCCATTTGAGGGGCGTTAATGTAGGCTAGTTTATGTCGGTGACGGAGGCAAATGTAGGAGTGACAAGGAGGACGGGAGGTGGTCTGTCCAACGTATCGTACTGCTTACCTTACCTTACCCACGGTGCCCAAGGTTGGAACACGTCTGGCAGCTCAGCGTGTCTAGACGGCTACTGGAGTTTTTCTTAAGGATTTTTTAAATTTGTTTTTTCTCACGCCCTTTTTTTGTTTCCGGTTCCGGGGAGTTGTTTTTTGGGGTAAATATGGAGTTATTATTTTAGGGTGTGTGGAGGGTAAAAAGGTGGGCGTGGGAGACTTAGGACCCTTGTCTTGACTGAAGATGAAAGGGAAATGTACTACAAAGGATATAATGTGTTTGTCTTTAATGTGTGTGTGGTTAGTCGCTTTTTTTCTCCCCATTAAGTTAAGAGAACACAAAGAAAGGAAGTGATACAGGAAGTAAGGTAAAATATAAAGGGTCTCGCCAGTACCGGAAGAGATGCAGCTTGACTTTATCTTTCCCTTATTTTTTGCATCTAAATTGTGTCTGGTGTGATAATATTTTGAGGTTTTTGTGACTTTTTTTTCTTTGTTTCCTTTGATTTCCGCTCTAAAGTTTTATGTATATGTCTTTGTCGCTCAGTCTGTCTCTGACTCTGCCGTTATGTTAGTAGGGGAGAGCGGGGCAGGTTGCATCGAGGGTAGGTTGCATCATTGCCTCTAACTCGCATTAACTTTTTTTATTATTATTATTGTTGTAGTTGTAGTAGTAGTAGTTTATAGTAGTAGTAGTAGTTTATAGTAGTAGTAGTAGTAGTAGTAGTAAGACGATGTACGTGTGATAACATGCGAGTTAGAGGCAATGATGCAACCTACCCTCGATGCAACCTGCCCCGCTCTCCCCTAATCTATTATAATTTCAGCCTGGTTTAGACATTCACACCCATATATGTTTGAAATAATTAAAAATATCCATTGTTTTAGACCTTTGTCGAAAATCATGTGATATGCTGTTTTTACCACGAAATAAGATGATTGATATTTGGATAAGATAAATTTGTGCTCGTCCAGTCCCCATCACAGCCCCTTTACCCCCCCCATCACCCCATGCACTCCTGTACAACCCCAGCAAGACATCCCGACACCCCCACCACACCCCATCACCCCATGCACTCCTGTACAACCCCAGCAAGACATCCCCACACCCCCACCACACCTCATCACCCCATGCACTCCTGTACAACCCCAGCAAGACATCCCCACACCCCCACCACACCCCATCACCCCATGCACTCCTGTACAACCCCAGCAAGACATCCCCACACCCCCACCACACCCCATCACCCCATGCACTCCTGTACAACTCCAGCAAGACATCCCCCCCCCCCCCCCATCACCCCATGCACTCCTGTACAACCCCAGCAAGACATCCCCACACCCCCACCACACCCCATCACCCCATGCACTCCTGTACAACCCCACCAAGACATCCCCACATCCCTTCCTCACCTCTTCATCCCTCCCTCACCCTTCCATCACCAACCCTCGCCCCTCTGCCAAGCCTCTACAAATTGTCAACAAATACTCTGGGTGTCCTAAGCCCATGGCACTTAAACAGGTCGTACAGGTTGAGGTAATGGGCCCGTAAAAGTCTCCCCTCCGCTGCGGGAATACTTTATGTCGGAAATAAAACGCATATAACACCTCCACTAGCTCGGGGAGTCCCGGGCACCAGGGATGTCATCAGCATCATCACATGCCCTCCCAACACCTCGTCATCTGCTGCTGACATGTTCTCCTTGACGTGTAGCCCTTCACCTCGGGCGGGGCTCCACACACCCGGCGGTAATGGTGTGTCAAGGCCTGACGGTTTTGAGGAATACTTTCCTTTATTTTCCAAGATGGAAGCCACCCTTGCATGGGCCAGCGTGCGTCATTAGCAACACTCCGTGACGAGGCCTTGAGGGCTCCTGCATCCCTCGGCGAGGCACAAACCTGCCTGTATCCCATAATAATGCATATCGGGACTCCTAGCTTGGGTCATGGAGCCTCGTAGTAGGTGTGCAAGCGGCCACACCTTCGTCAGGTCGCCAGGGACTGTGCTCAAGTAGTGATTCCAAGAGTACAAAGTAAATGTTAAATAACATTAATTTTGTACTTAAAATGTTTGTTGACGAATAACGAATTTTGGCTACTACTTCTACCGTAGATAACAGTAAAGTCGCCAGGACAACTTTTTTTTTCTGTTTACAGAGGTGTGGTGGCGTTAATACTTACATTTCTACATCCATGATTTCAGGAAAGTTAGAAGGGGCTATCTGGAGAGTCTGTGTCATTTTGTGTCTTCATCTGTGTCATAGTATGGCTATAAATGAACAAATTACAAAAATATCTACAAAGTGGCTACCAACAGTAGAGTCGCCATCTAGTGTTTATTTACTGAGTGTCGTACCGCTGTCGTCGTCGCCCGAAAAAAAAAAACGCGTAGTGAAATTTGAAACCGTCTATACTTGCAGATACAAAGCATAAAACAACGCTGAAACAGAGTAGATTATACAGTCATGATATAAACTATTGTGTATTATCTTCAGTGGCGCATAAAAATCAGTAGTAATGCTATAATTCGTAATATATGGCGCCTGGCGACATAACTGCAGGTGGCGACTTTACTGTTATCTACGGTAGCTGATGCGTATGAACGTAGCAACACCAATGACAACGATTGCTTAGAAGAAGATGAGGAATGAATCCCCTGTCATTTTCCTTCTTTTCTTTCAAGAATTAGTACATTACTTTTCAATAAGGGACGGTTTTTCGGTATCCCCTATATAAGTGGCAAGTGGCAACGAAATTATAGCCTACGGTAGTTGCCATAGTCATTATATATATTGAATATTCATAAGTAAGCTAAGGAACAGCACATATTTTCATAGGCCACATAACCCTCCCGCAGAACATCAACAGTGATAGTATTATTAGTATAGAATATTACAAGTAGAATGTTAGCGAGCCTCCATATATAGTTAAGTCTTACATACAGCATGCACGTTTTCTCAGGCGCCACAGCTAACTCCGTTTTCTGTCTTCTGCAGTGGTACTATGGCTCTCCGCAACAACCCGCCCACACTCACAGCGACGCTACACTAACAGGTAAATACTATTATACTATACTACTAGGATGACTGTTGACTGTTGTATATGCGGCACACCCAGGGATTGTTATTATTTCTCAACATCATATGGAGGCTGGTGAAGGGCAGAATAGAAAAGGAAGCGTATCAAAATGTCCGTTTCCCTGCCTGCTCCCCCCTTCAAAAAACCCAGATAGTATATTGCTAGATGTATGAAGGTAGAGACAAACTAAAGCGATACTGTAACATTTCCCATAGTTAACTGTGTATTTGAAAGTACGATCATTATATTCCCACACACAGTACCTTTAGATGTCTCTGTACAGAAGTATTGTTTTGACGCATTTTAACTTTACCTCAATGCACCAAAATAATAATAATAAAAACATACAGGATCTTTAGGCTTAAATATTAAAGAAAAATTATCACAGCCTAACCTGGTGTGCGGGAAGGTACGCACTGTTCCCTGATTTGTATCGATAAGTATTAGGTCTATAATTACTGCTTGAGGAGGAAGGGAGGCAGGTGGGAAGAATATTCAAGGTCAGATTTTACTGGTATTATTATAAACTTTTTTTCTTTACCGTGTTTGTATAGTGAGACAAGACAGATCATACAAATTTACGATTTTTTTTTTTTCGAACAAATATCCCAAGAGTGAGGGTTAAGGGCCGCGAGCCAGGGTTTTGGGTCGTGCAGCAGCAGCAGCAGCACGCCGCTGATCAACCTCTGCCACAGTTTACTTACGAGAATAATGATCAAATTACAACTGAAAAACCGATCCTCGCGGCGGGGTATAGCGTGGCAGCTGCGGCGCGGAGGTAGACTGTCATCGATATATTTAGCCCCGATGACGTCATGTCTTGGTGTCCAGCGAGGCTGGCGGGGGGCATCACTTCCACACCTGCGACCAACACCACAACAACACTGTAATGGAGGGCCGCCGCCTCTCCACGCAGCGATAGACGCGTGTAGGCGGCATTAGGCGACCAGGATCATATTTTTTCTATTAGCGTCAGGATTAAGGATAGAGAAGAACTTGCTGAGAAGGAGAATGAAGGTCAGGTTTGGGCGCGAAATCCTATGCGAAGTCATGGGTGGAGTCGTTTAGCACGGGCGTGTGGGCGGCTTGGCCCCGGGGCAGGGCAGGGATGAAGGTAGCAGTGGAGGGAGGGTACATATGTAAGGGGGGGTGAATAGCATGATAGGTAGGGGAGCACAGGTGGAGGGGAGGGGAGTAACGGGGAGAAAGAAAGGGCGGGTGTAACGTCAAGACGGGAGGAGTCTCACTGTCTGGGGAAAATGTTCGGATAATTATGAGGAAGGGAGGAACCTGTATCGGGAGAAGGCAGTGTTGTCAGTACTCTGCCTATCAATACACTTATCGCTATAGATTTTTTCCCCCTGAGATTTATCATTGACATTATCACTGAGTTTTACAGAAGCATGTGTATAATTTAGTTGCAGCTGCACGTATGGTGAAAGCCTCCCTCAAGGTGTTCCTGTTTGTGTGTTGCGTGCAGGTGTGTTGCATGACTACTGATGATAAGTTGCTTGTAAGTCTGTGGGCGATTCATGAGTGGAAAAAACATTGTCTTCATAACTGATATTTATAGTATCTACAGTAGTGTTCAGAAGTGATGGTGATAATACGTATAGGAGTAGTAAATAACCTAGTAGTAATGTTGAGAATTATAGTATAATGATTGAGAAATAATGAGCCTTGTTAAATGTTAATATACAGAAGGTGGTGGTGGTAGTGGGGATCAGTGTAAACAGTGGTGGTCTAGAGGTGGTCAGAGGGCACCGAGCAGGGTGGCAGTGGCGGCAGCAGGGAGGAGGGGGCGAAGTAGCGATGATGCGTAGGTTAGTGGGTTGCGGAGAAGCTTACCGATGATGACTGAGAAGAGAAGTAATTGGCGGGGCTGTCTCTTCCTGTCGTGCACTTGTCGCTAATGAATTAATAACCTTGAGAGAAGCTGAGCCGCCCGCCCACACTGCGCCCACGAGAGAAGCGGAGAGAAGAGAGAGAGAGAGAGAGAGAGAAGAGAGAGAGAGAGAGAGAGAGAGAGAGAGAGAGAGAGAGAGAAAAAAAAAATAGGAAGGAGGAGAGGAGATGCTGGATAGATAGAGAGTCAGGGAATACGAGGATAGAGAGCTCAATAAACAATAATCGGGCGTACAAAAAAAGATGATCATTGGCACTGAAAATAAAGAAGAAAAAATATTCATGCCAAGCGAAATAATTTGAAAAAAAGGATCCTAGAAAGAGAACAATAACAAAGGAACAGAAGTGCTAACTAATCTCCACCCCAATTCATTTCCTGCCCCGCCCAATGCCAGGAGGTGTGTTCGGGGGTCTCCAACACGCACTCCAACAACAGATAAAACAAAGACGCAGAGAGAGGTGGCTTTGTAGAGAAGAGGCGGGGTCGTGTTGAGCAGAAACGTGTTGAGGACAGAGAGAGAAAAAAAAGGCTATAGTTGTGAAGGATGATAGGAAAGGAAGGATATCAAAACTAGAAGGCTATAGGGTTGAAGGATGATAGGAAAGGAAGGATATCAAAACTAGAAGGCTATAGGTTTGAAGGATGATAGGAAAGGAAGGATATCAAAACTAGAAGGCTATAGGTTTAAAGGATGATAGGAAAGTAAGGATATTAAAACTAGGAAATAATAGGACATGTTAGAAGACAGAGAAAAGAAAGCTATAGGTAACGATGATGGGAAAGGAAGATATCGAAACTATAAAGTAATAGGACGTGTTAGAAGAGAGAAAAAAGGTTATAGTTACGATGATGGGAATAGGATGTGTTAGAGAGAGAGAGAGAAGAAAAAGGCTATAGTGTAGGATGATGGGATAGGAATGATATCAAAACTAGGAAGCAATAGGATGCGTTAGGAGAAAAAAGAAGGTTGTATAAGTGTTGGAAGAAGAATCAATAGAAAAGATGTTTAGGAGTTTGAGAATGGAAAGAAGGATATCAAAAACTAGGAAGCAATAGGATGTTAGGAAAATGTGTGTGTGAAGTGAATAATAAAAGTACTGAAGTGTTTCTTGTACTATGTAGATATTTTTTGTATCAAGTACTGTATGTATGATGTGCCATAACTACTACTACTACTACTACTACACTACTTCTACTACTACTTCTACTACTACTACTACTACACCTTTCTACTACTACTACTACTACTACTACTACTACTACTACTACTACTACTACTACTACTACTACTACTACTCTACTGCTA
>JACEEZ010024399.1:82500-95000 GCA_016584305.1 Chionoecetes opilio | reverse complement strand
CATTTACCCCTTGAGGCCCAGAACGTAATGTTCCATTGTACTTTGGGTATACCATAAGACGATTTTTGTGAATATAAGCAAGATTTTATAGATATGACCTGCTTAGTATCCTTCTCGACTAGCTAATTTGGTATATTAGATTATTTTTCGTAATTTCATGGCTAACAACAGACGATTTTATGATTGTATTAATGGAAAGATCTGGGTATGAAGGGGTTAAAGGAAGCAATTAATTCTACCTTTCGCTTCACCTTCTCTGGGTTTTACATCGAAAAAAAATACCTATGTAGTTACTTAAAAAAAGAAAAGGGAAGTGTACCGTTTTAAATAGCTTTCTTAGTGAGGTGATATGTGTTTTTTTATATATTTAGTATTATTTATTATTATCATTATTTATTGGCTATTATTATTTAGAGTTGTATATTAGTTTAATTTATATTAGTGTTGCATAGCGTTGTGGTAAAGACAGTACTTTAGGTAATAAGGCGACAGTAGTAAATGGAGGCTGAAAACACCTCCCAAACTAAGTGATCCAACCCCCCTTTGGTAAACTCTCAGCTGTCTTCTTTATGGGGCATGGCAGCTAGTGGACTTTTTGTTACTTTTTTTCCCTTGGCCAGTCCTTATACTATTTTTCCCCTTGGCCAGTCCTTATACTTTTTTCCCCCTTGGCCAGTCCTTATACAATTTTCCTTGGCCAGTCCTTATACTTTTTCCCCTTGGCCAGTCCTTATACTTTTTTCCCTTGGCCAGTCCTTATACTTTTTTCCCTTGGCCAGTCCTTATACTTTTTTTTCCTTGGCCAGTCCTTATATTTTTTTTCCCTTGGCCAGTCCTTTTACCTTTTTCCCTTGGCCATTCCTTTTACTTTATTTCCCTTGGCCAGTCCTTTTACTTTATTTCCCTTGGCCAGTCCTTATACTTTTTTCCTTGGCCAGTCCTTTTACTTTTTCCCTTGGCCAGTCCTTATACAATTTTCCTTGGCCAGTCCTTTTACTTTTTTTTTCCTTGGCCAGTCCTTATATTTTTTTTCCTTGGCCATTCCTTTTACTTTATTTTCCTTGGCCAGTCCTTTTACTTTTCCCCCTTGGCCAGTCCTTATACTTTTTTTCCCTTGGCCAGTCCTTATACTTTTTTCCCTTGGCCATTCCTTTTACTTTATTTTCCTTGGCCAGTCCTTTTACTTTATTTCCCCTGGCCAGTCCTTATACTTTTTTTTCCTTGGCCATTCCTTTTACTATTTTTCCTTAGCCAGTCCTTACACTTTATTTTCCTTGGCCATTCCTTTACCTTTTTTTCCTTGGCCAGTCCTTTTACTTTATTTTCCTTGGCCAGTCCTTTTACTTTTTTCCCTTGGCCAGTCCTTTCTGATTTTAAAAAAGAAGGGAGCCAGGAAGTGAAGGTGAAGAAGTAACCACGTATAGATCAGTGTAGCCTTCAAGCCCCTTATTCTTACTACGTGTATTTTCCATTCATTCCGTGTTGTACTTGATATGAATGGAAACCTTAGTCAATGAGGCACAGAAACATGTGAAGGCTGAAGGAGTGGAAGCAGAAGGTGTATGTATGTGTATGTGTATGTATGTGCATATGTATGTATATATATGTAATAGATGTAAATAAATAAATATAAAAAATAAAAAAAATAAAAAATGCAGGTGAAGGAGAAATAGCCACGTATAGATTAGTGTAACCTCCAATCAGTGACTTATGACTGATGGGAGTGACTGACTTAACTAGTAGGTCAGGTTATTACTTTATTCGGTGACTTATAACCTCCAGTCACCTTGTTTTGATACACTCAATACCACTCTGTTCGGTGACTTATGACTGATGGGAGTGACTGACTTAACTAGAAGGTCAGGTTATTGCCCACCACCCGGTCTCCACCTTCCATTATCCCTGTAGGCATCCCCCCCCTCCCACCTGCTTCCACCTGCTGCCACCTGCCACCTCTATTAGGCGAGGTGTTGGCATATCGCCCACGCCAGATGTTTGCAGTTACTCCTCTCTCTCTCTCTCTCCTTCTCTCCATTCTCCACCTCTCTCTCTCTCTATCCCTCTCTCCGTTACTCTCTCTCTGTCCCTCTCCGTTACTCCCTTTCTAATCTCTCTCGTCTCTCTCTCTCTCTTCCTCTCCTCTCTCTCCTCTCCTCCTTCTCTCCTTCTATCCCTTCTATCTTCTCTTCTCTCTTCTCTCTTCTCTCTCTCCTTCTCCTTCTCCTCTTCTTCTCTCTCTCTCTCTCTCCCTCTTCTCCCTCCGTTATTCCTTTCTCCTCATTTTTCTTTCTCCTCTTTCCTTCTATGCCTCTCTCTCATTGTTTTCCTCCTACTTTTGCATTACTCATGTCTAATCCTCTTCGCGTTTATCATATCTTTCTTTGTCTGGTATTTTATTGTCATGTTTATTTCATGTTTCTCTATATCTTTTTCATTCATTCCTTAGACATGTTTTCTTTCCTCACCTCCTTTAACTGCTTTATCTCTCTCTCCATCTCTCTCTCCCTCGTCTCTCTCTCCTCATCTCCTCTCTCTCTCTCTTTCTCCTCGTCTACTTCTCCCTCTCTTCTCTCCTCCTCCGGTCCTCTTCTTCTCTCCTCTTCTCTATCTCTCTCTCTCTCTTCTCTCTCTTCCTCCACTATTCTCATGCCTTCTCTTCCACTTCTCTTAGCTTTATCAGTCTCTCTCCTCTCTCGTCTCTCTCTCTCTTCTCGCTCCCTCTCATCTCTCTTCCCCCATCTCTCTCTCTCTCTCTCTCCTCTTCATCCTCTCTCTCCCTCCCTCTCTCTCTTCTCAATCCTCCTCTCCTCTCTCCTCTCTCTCTCTCTTCTCTCTCCTCTCTCTCCTTCTCCCTCTCTCCTCCTTCTCTCTCACTTCCTCCTCTCAGCTCTCTCATCTCACTCTCCTCTCTCTCTCCTTCTCCTCTCACTTCTCTCGTCTCGATCTTCGTCTCGTTCTCACATCTCTCTCTCTCCTCCTCTCTCTCTCGCTCCTCTCATCTCTGCTCTCTCTTCTCTCCGCACTCCTCCTTCCTCTCTCTCTCTCTCCGTCTCTTCTCTCTCGTTCTTTTCCTCCACTATTCCTGCCTTCTCTCCACTTCTCTTAGCTTTATTCAGTCTCTCTCTCTCCTCTATCTCTCCTCATCTCTCTCTCTCTCTACTCTCCGTCCTCCTCCCTCTCCTTCTCTCTCCTCTCTCTCTCTCTCTTCTCTCCTTCTCTCCTCTCTCCTCTCTCTCTCTCTCTCCCCCCCCCTTCCCTCACAACGTCGCGCCCTTGACTTCCTTCCTTTAAATTTTTTGTCTCCTCTCTGACTCATTCCCTCGTCACGTTTTCTTTGTCCATGATATTTTATTTGGCTTAATCTGTGTGTTTTATTCATCTGATTCTTTAATGTTTTGTAATTCTTTTCTTTTCATTTGTTTTCACCTCGTTTTTTAAGTATTTTTTCTAATTTTACCGTACGTGATTTTTTTTTTACCTTCCATATGCAGATTTACTATTAATTATCGTCTAGTTATCACTTTTTTCACCTCGTTTTCTAAGTATTTTTTTCTATTTTATACCGTACGTGATTTTTTTAACCTTCCTATATGCTGATTTTACTATTTATTTTCTTCTATGTATCACTGTTTTTTATTATAAGTCACATGTACAAAATATTCCTTCCCAAAAAAAAGATTATATTTTTCATTCGTCATATTTCATTCATATTTTTCTCTCTCCTTAACTTTCTCTCTGTCTCTCTGGATATATTCTTTCGTTGGCTGTATTCATTCCTCACGTTAATCATCCTCCTCATCATATTTTCCATCCTTACATGGCGGCCTTCCCTCTTTTATCTTATCTCCCCATACTCGACTCACCTTATTGGGACCCTCGTTATCAAACCCATCATTTCCAGTCCCATCCCTACCCTGCCCCACACACACACAGTCACACACACATAGTCACACACACATTCATACACCACACACACACACACACACACACACACACACACACCACACACACACACACACACACAGACACACACACACAACAGTCACACACACATATACAGTCACACACACAACACACACACACACACACACACACACACACACACACTACACACACACAAAACAGTCACACACACACATACACACACATACAGTCACACACACACATTCATACATGCACGCACACACACACATACAGTCACACACACACACACACACACACACACACACACATATATATATATATATATATATAATATATATATATAATAGAGAGAGAGAGAGAGAGAGGAGGGGAGAGAGAGAGAGAGAGAGAGAGAGAGAGGAGAGAGAGAGAGAGAGAGAGAGAGGAGAGAAACAGAGAGGGGAGAGAGAGAGAGAGAGAGAGGAAGAGAGAGAGAGAGAGAGAGAGAGAGAGAGAGAGAGAAGAGAGAGAGAGAGAGAGACAGAGAGAGAGAGAGAGTGATAGTCATACTTCTTCCTTTCACATATATCTCTGTCATACACACTACACTTTGCATTGTATACATTTAATAAGAATACCAGTCTTGAGTATAGGAATAGAAAATGCATATACGTGTTTCAAATAAATTAATGTGTCGGTGGAAAAGACGCCCCTGAATATATAGTATTAATGGAAGTATTTGTTAGATGTATTTTGACTTGTAGATTTAGCTCATAATTTGAATGGCCGGCCTACAGGATGCTTGGGGTGAAGTGGAGTTGGTGCCTTGAAGGGATTTTTATGACTCTCCTCCTCTGCCTTCTCTTCCCCCTCCCTTACCTTGGTGAAGCACAGGCTGAAGGATATTGGAAGCAGAGCAGGATGTGTGGCTCGTACTGGACTAGAGGAGGAGGAGGAGGAGGAGGAGGAGGAGAAAGGAATGTCTAGATGCAGTGGTGTTGAATTTAAACTATTACTAAAGGGGTGATGTGACGCTAGTGATAACAGTGACAATAATAATGATGATGGTAAAAAAATATTGAATTGAAGATAGTAAGACATATGTGATTAATTAGCTAATTCTGATGACAATAGGAAGAGTAGTAGTAATGATGATAAAAATTTAAAGACCTATGTGATTAGCTAATACTGATGACAATAGGAATAGTAGAAATAATAATAATAATGATGATAAACAGTAGTAAGGTAAAGAGGAAGCCCCCCAAACATCCCCTCCTTCAGTAAACAGGTGTGGCTGGCCTTCGGAGCCCAGGTGGGTCCTAACGAGTCATTCACAACTCCCAGGTGTTAGAGGTGTGGTGGGGAAGGTGGAGACATAAAACCCACCGAATGTGCGATGTTATGACTGGAGGAAGGAGGAGTGGGGGGGGCCGGAGGGTGAGATTGGTAAGGAAAGATTTTAAATGGGGGTGGTGGGGGAAGGAAATGCACCTGAGGATGTGAAAATGGGGTGTTTGAGTTTTTGGGGGGTGACATGCAACTGTCCTTCAGGTGGTAGTTAGAGAGAGGGGGTGAGGGGGGTTGAGGGGTGAGGTTTTAAAAGGGGTGAGTGGGGAAAAGGAAAGGGGAAGGGGGGTTTGGGGGGGAAAAAGGGGGGGGGGGGTAGGGGGGGAAAGGGGGGGGAAGGGGGAGGAAAGGGGGAAAGGGGGGGGGAGGAAAAGGGGTTGAAACAAAAAAAAAATTTGGGATCCTCTTTTTAAAATTTCATTAAAAATAAACACTACTTTTTACTAAAAAAAAATTTTTTTAACTTACATACTCTACTTTTTTAAAACTACACTACTACTACTACTAACTACCTTACACTACTACTATACTACTACTCCTAACTACTCTACACTACTACTACTCTCACTTCTCTCTACTAACTACTACTACTACTTCTGCCTACACTACTACACTACTACAAACTCTCTACTCTACACTCTACTACACTCTGCTACTACTACTACTACTACTACTACTACCTTTTACTACTCTACTACTACTACAAAAATACCTACTCTAACTCCCACTTCTGCACTCTACTCTACAACTAACTACTCGGGCTACTAAACTAACTATTTTCTTCTAAACTCTACTACTACTATTTACTTTTTACTACTACTCTCTACTACTACTACTATACTAACTTCTTCCACACTCACTTACCCCCTTACCTAACTTTTTCTTTTTTCCCTATTTCTCTAAAATTACAAACTCCCCTTAAAAACTATACTCTACTACTACTACTTCTCTACTCTACTACTACTACCTCTACTCACTACTACTACTTCTGCTACTATACTACTATATATTCTGCAAAACTACTACTACTACTCTATTTACACTCCCACTATACTACTACTTTCTCTACACTAAACTCCTCTACTTTTTCTAAAAACTACTACTACTACTACATTTACTACTTCTGCTACTACTACTACTACAAAACTACACTCCCACTACACTCTATACTACACTATACAAACTACTACCTTACACTACTACTTCACAATAAGTGAATATTTTTTTTAATTTTGCCCTAGAAAATTTATTTTTTAAACATATTTTCCAAATTATCGTAAATGTAAAACCATTGTCTTATTAAAAACGCGTCACGCTGTAAAAATAAAAGGTTCGCCCCCCCCCCCCCCCCCCCCCTCTGGCCCCCACCTCGAGTAACAAGCATGAAAACAACGTGTCATTTCATAATAATTGCACGTACGATATAAATAACATTCACACTGCAGTTTAATCATTAACATTATTATGAGTCCTAGCCATGTTGAATTCACTTATTAATAATGCATTGTCATCATTTTTATTTATATATTTTCCCGTCTTTTTTTTCAATAAATGGCGAGGAAAGTTTCTGAATGAGTTTTGTGATGATTATAATTATGAAACAAAACTCTGACCTCACCTCTCCTCATCACTTCACCTCACCTCTCCTCATCACTTCACCTCTCCTCTCCTCATCACTTCACCTCACCTCTCCTCATCACTTCACCTCACCTCTCCTCATCACTTCACCTCACCTCTCCTCATCACTTCACCTCCCCTCCCTCCCTTTGGGAAAAAAAGTGATGAAAAAAAAACGAAAATAAGATAAATGATAGTAATAAAAACCTGGAAATAGTAATGTAAAAACAAACTATCTATTTCCCCGCACCTCCCAAGATTTTCCGAAAAGGTACTGCAACAGGTGTGTGGACAACCTGCTTTTTATGAGAGAGAGAGAGAGAGAGAGAGAGAGAGAGAGAGAGAGAGAGAGAAGAGAGAGTGTCCCTCCCTTCTCTCCTTTAGGCCGTCGGTGGCTTGGCCGAGGTGCCCGTCACTACGCTCGTTGCGGGGCCGTGGGAGGCGGGGCTTGCACGACCAACACTGGCTTTGTTTGGAGGACCACCAGGCTGTCCTTACCTTTATCTGTACCCATAAAGACTGACTATTTATCCATACTTTAACATCCATGCTATGAGTAAAAGCATATCTTGGCAATGAGGAGGTGTGGGTGAGGGCACGCGGTGAGGAGGTTGTGGTGGTGGTGGTGGGCGTGTGGCGGGCGGGTGCGGCGTCTGCCCCGCACCGCGCAGACCCGTTGGCTCGGGTGACTCATAAGGCAAGCGTCGCCCCAGGGCAGGCGCGCCACAGGTTTCTGGTGGGACCGGTGAGCCGCTCCTGCCGCCCCCTCGACCACCTCCTCCGCCGCCACCTTCATTATTACGAGAGGGGAAGAGAGAGAGAGAGAGAGAGAGAGAGAGAGAGAGAAGGTTGGATTTGAAATCTTCGCTGAATCAAGTTGTCCGGTTATATCTATTCACTTGTGACTCCCCGACCTGCAAAAACAGCAAAAACCTGCAAAAAAACAATATTAAATACACCATTTACTCGGTCTCAACACTAGAAGTCATTACAGTGATTTAAAAATGTCTATTAATTAGTTGCTGATGAAGACGAAGGGAACATTTCGTTGGGTGAATATTAAGCAAACCTTCACCTCCTCAGAGAATTACGTAAGGAAGATGTCACTTATCTTTGCTGGGCACGTAACACAAGAAAAGATTACCAAACAAGCTACTCAAAACAAACGTACATTAAGACTCATGTAAGAATCTTTTGTTTGTATGCAATTTTTTTTCATGTTAGACTCATGTAGCTAATCACACTTAAATTTTCTGTATTTATCAACGGGATACAAAGTTGCCAGTAGGTAAAGTTGCTTGGCTTTAACCCCTTGAGACCCAGAACGTAATTTCCATTGAAATTTGGGTATCATTAGACGATTTTTAGTGACTATAAGCAATATTTTATAGATCTGACCTGTTTAGTATCCTTGTCCACTAACAGATTTGGTATATTTTTAGTTTTTTTTTCGAAAAATTTTTGGGGAATAAAAGAGAAAACAAAGAAAATCTGGGCGTGAAGGGGTTAATGTGAATGGCGCTATCAGTTAGTGGCATGGGAAGGGGGGAGCGGTTCATTTTTCGGTAAAGGGGGGGTCGATGGTTTTTGGGGACAGTTAAGTAATGGAAAAAATTTTTTAAATTTAAGTAATGTAAAAAGGTATATTTTGGCTCCCTTATAATTAAAAAGATAAAGGGATCAACTGGTCCCCTTGCAGTAGGTTATCCATGGAGTAGCCCACCAGCAGCAGGTTGAGGGGAGGTTATGAGGGGCGTTAATGGTAGTGGCAGAGGTTATAACATTACGTCGCCTTGCAGTAGTTATCCATATAGTATGTTGGTTTTCGCTGCAGACCACCTTTGCACGGACCAATAAGGCGTCTTCGTGGTCTGTGTTTTTTCCCTTTGTAAACATTTTTGTGTGTATAGGTAAATTTGGAGGAAAATTAAATTACTAAAATTTACCTGCTGAAACAACTGCTGAATCACGTCATATATACATATAAGGTGGTCTTAGGTTGAGTACTGTGATTTTTTTGCTCACTCTCTCTTTCTTTCTTTCTGTTTCTTTATCTCTCTTTCAATCATTTCACTTTCTCTCTTTCTTTCTTTCTTTGATTCATTTTTTTCTTTTCTTTTCCTCTCTCCCCCCCTCCCCTTCTCCTTCCTTTTCTCTCTCCTCTTTTCCGGGTCTTCTCCTCTCTCTCTCTCCCTCTCTCTCTCTCTTTTCTCTCTTCTCCTGTCCCTCTCCTCCCTCTCTCTCCCTCTCTCTCTCTCTCTCTTTTTTTTCTTCTTTTTCCCCCCCCTCTTTTTTCCCCCTCCTCTCTCTCCTCCTTCTCTTTCTTTCTTTTTTCCCTCCCCTCTTCTCCCCCCTCTTTCTCTCTCTCTTCTTCTCTTTTTCCTCCTCCTCTCTCTCTCTCTCTCCTTCCTCTTCTCTTCTCTCTCTTCTCCTCCTATCTCTCTCTCTCTCTCTCCTCCTCTTCTCTCCCTTCTCTCCCCCCATTCCCTTTCCCCCCTTTTTTCCCTCTCTCTTCCTCTTCCCCTTTTCCTCTCTCTTTTCCCCCTTCTTCCCCTTCTTTTTTTTTTTTCCCTCACCCTCTTTTTTTCTTCTCCTCCCCTCTTTTCCCTCTCTCCTCCTCCTCCTCTCTCTCTCTCGCTCCCTCTTCCTTTTTCTCCCCTCCCCCCTCCTCTCCTTCTCCTTCTCTCTCCCCTTTTCCTTGTCCCCGCTTTTTGTTCCCCCTGGCGGTTTAAATTCGGGGGGGGCCATACACTGGCCTTCTCCCGGGGCCGGGGCCGAATTCTGATCCCCAGGGGGGGGGCGGGGGGGGGGGGCCCCTTTGCCCAAATGGTTTTTGATTCAAGCCTGTTTTTTTTTTTTTCTCTTCAAAGGTTGGATAGCTTTTTAATTTATTCTTTTTTTGGTCGTTTTTTTTTTTTTTTTTTTTTTTTTTTTTTTTTGCCTTTGGTCCTTTTTTTTTTTTCCCTTTTTTTTTTTTCTGTTTTTTCCCTATTTTTTTTTTTTTTATGACTTTTTTTTCGTAAAAAGGGGTTTTTATTTTTTTTTTTTTTTTTTATACTTTTTTTCTTGTAATTTTTTTTTTAATTTCCCGGATTTTTTTGTTTTTTTTTTTTGGGTCCTTTTTTTTTCCTTTTTTTTTTTTTTGGGGTTTTTTCGTTATTTTTTTTTTTTTTTCCTTTTTTTCTTGTTTTTTTGTTCCCGGTATTTTTTCCTTTATTTTTTTTGGCCCCTTTGTATACCTTTTTTTTATCTTTAATTTTTTTTTTTTTGGGGGGTTTTTGGGGTTTTTTTTTCCCTTTTTTTTTGAACCTTTTTTTTAATTTTTTTTTTCCCTTTTTTTTTCGGGGTTTTTTTTTTTTTTATTTTTTTTTTTAATTTTTTTTGTTGGTTTTTTTTTTTATTTTTTTTTTTTTTTTTTTGTTTACTTTTTTTTTTGTTTTTTTTTTTTTTCCTTTATTTTTTTTTTCCTTTTTTTTGTTTAGTTGTTATTTTTTTCCTTTTTTTTCCTTTTTTTTACTTTGGTTTTTATTTTTTTATTTAAGCTTTTTCCCATCTCTCTCTCTCTTTCTCTCTTTTTTTTTTTTCCCTCTCTCTCTCTCTCTCTCTCCCCCCTCTCTCTCTCTCTCTCCTCTCTCTCCCCCTCTCTCTCTCTCTCTCGCTCTCGCTCTCGCTCTCCTCATCCTCTCTCTCTCTCTCCTCCCCTCCCTCTCTCCCCTCTCTCTCTCTCTCCCCTTCTCCTCTCTCCTCTCCTCTCTCCCCTCTCTCTCCCCTCCCCCCCCCCCCCCAGGCTCTTATTTGTCGCCACAGAAACATACTCCATATAACAATCTTCTGATCCCCCTTCCCCCCCTCCCCTCTCCCCCCCTCCCTGCTAACCCAAACCACTACCCTAAATCCACCTAATAAACACACCAGTACGCACTACCACCCTCCTCTTCCACCTCCTCTTCCACCTCCCCCTCCTCCTCCTCCTGTCTTCCCCCAACCAGATTGTCATTACTGATAAGAAGTGAGCGAGAAGGTCAAGGGATGATGGTGACCTTTGCTAAGAGAGAGAGAGAGAGAGAGAGAAGAGAGAGAGAGAGAGAGAGAGAGAGGACAATATGTTCAGTGATCAAGACAAATTGTTGCCACTGTTTGCCAAAGAAAAAGAAAACTGAAGAAAATATATAAAGTAATTTAGTCAGTTATTAAAGTAAAATGAATAGTGACCAGTATTTCTATCTTTCTTCGTAACGCTGCAAGAAGAACTAGATCGTAAAGCAAGGGTTTGTAACTTAAGATTAGCGTTATGTAATACAGCCACAAAGAACATGATTTAGTTCAGTTTACCATGAAGGCAGCTGTTTTCTCTCACCTGTGATTACTCGTGTGTTGTGTGTGTGTGTGGTGTGTGTGTGTGTGTGTGGTGTTGTTGGTGTGTGTGTGGTGGGTGTGTGTGTGTGGTGTGTGTGTGGTTTTGTTTTGTTTTTTTTTTTTTGTCTCTCTCCCCTCCTTCTCTCTCTCTCTCTCTCTCTCTTCCCCCTTCTCTCTCCTCCCTATCTCGTCTCTCTCTCCCTCTCTCTCTCTCCTCTCTCTCTCTCTTCTCTCTCTCTCCCCTCTACATAGGACACCAGTGCATTTTTTTAAGCCATCTTACTGGGCGCCCTTCTATGGATAGCCAGAAAGGTAAAGGCCTACCTATTAAAATATAGTTTTTTTTTTATACAAATTTAACCCTTTTGTATGTTTTGTGTATAATAAAAATCCTATGCAGTAATAAGAACACTTCTGGATCTAACACACACAGATAAAATGAACCATTGTATCCAGGAAGATTTTAATGAACAAATATCTTGTCGCCCAGTAGCTTAAAATTATTCTTACTGGGCGACTGTTTTCCATCACTGGGAGACATTTTGGTCGCCCAGTTGTGATGTTATAAAATGCACTGTAGGACACTATACATATAAGTGAAAATAGAGATAGGGATGATGGATGCATGAATAAGAAGTAATGATGGAAGGGTTAGAAGAAGACAGGTAAAATATTGAAAGAGGGAAGAGAAGAATTAACCAGTGTAGAAAATTTATGAATAGGATTAATTTTAAATGGAATATGGAAGAGGAACAGGAAAGAGAAGAAGAGCAGAAGAGGAGGAGGGGAGAGAAAAAGAAGTGGTGTCTCAGTCTTGAATAAGTGGATTGTCTCTTTCGCTTCATTCTTTTTTTTCTTCTTTTTTGAGTAGCAGTGTTGGAGTTGAATTCCTGACAACATAAATGCATTGTCCACCTTTTTCCAAATATGCATTGCTACCCCTTCCCCCCCCCCCCACCACACACACACACCTGCATACCCATACCTCCCATCAGAGAGAGAGAGAGAGAGAGAGAGAGAGAGAGAGAGAGAGAGAGAGAGATGATTTCTTGGGTCCATCCTAGTGAATGTCTTGCGTCCTCGTCCTCTTGATTGTGTCTCGTCCTCGTCTTGTTCCATTAATTGCCTGGAGATGATGATGCTAGTGTGTGTGTGTGTGTGTGTGTGTGTGTGTGTGTGTGTGTGTGTGTGTGTGTGTGTGTTGTGTGTGTGTGTGTGTGTGTGTGTGTGGTGTGGTGAGGTGCAGCAGGTATAGGAGGTAATGGAGGGGAGGGAAG
>JACEEZ010024399.1:50000-72500 GCA_016584305.1 Chionoecetes opilio | reverse complement strand
TGGAAATCATATATGCATCGAGTAGTGTAGTAACGCGCAGGTGAGGTGGGTGTGTCGGTTAATAATTGATCATATCACACCTTCGTGGAGTAACTGAAGCGTCCAAGATGGGAAAAAAGTCTTTGCTGGACATTAGAATCAGGATCAGGTTGTGTATTTTGATCCTCATTGCAGCTATCAACACTACCAGGCCTGCAATGATACCTAGACATGACTTACATCGCTCAGTCCAAAGTGGAAATGAGTCTGCTGGACATTGCAATCAGGATCAAGCTGTGTATTTTGATCCTGAATGCAACCACCAACAGCACCACGACCGCAATGATACCTCGACATGACTTTTACATCATTAAAGTGAAAATAAATCTTTGCTGGACATTGGAATTAGGATCAGATTATGTATTTTGATCCTCATACTACCAGGCCAGCAATGATTCCTAGACATGACATTTACATCATCAGAAAATAAGCCTTTGCTGGACATTGGAATTAGGATCAGATTATGTATTTTGATCCTCATACTAGCAGGCCAGCAATGCTTCCTTGACATGACATTTACATCATCAGAAAATAAGCCTTTGCTGGACATATGAATCAAGATCAAATTATGTACATATTTTGATCCTGAATGCAACCACCAACACCACCACGGCCTCAATGATACCTCAACTCGGCCTTTGCACCACCAAGCCCAAGGTTATACCCGTGCCCAGAGCCACATACCTAACAGGTGACTTGCTGAGGTCACCAGGACGCCGCCACCTGCCCCACTAGCACCAAGGGACCACATGACCTCCTATGTGTCCCGCCACGAGCTTTATGACCGAGCGGCGCCCATCATAAATTGTTGCCTGGATCGATCATTGTGTTATCTGGGCCTCATGTTGTGTTTTCTCGGGTTTGTGGTGTGTGTTGCTGGTTTGGTCTTTAATGCGAATATGTTGTCTGTGTTGTCTCTCTCTTAGTCTTGTTTGTGTTGGTTTGTTGTATGTTGGGTTAGCGCAAGGTCGTTTGTTTGTATATTTGTGTAAGGTAAAAAGCAAAGCGGTGATGTATAGGTAACTGATGACATTTGTTTGGTACCGATTTTTCACTCATTTCCATTCAGTTTCTTTGTTTATTACTTAACGACTTTTTCTGTATGTCATTTCCTTGATCTTTATCCTTGACATAACATGATATTTCCCTATGTGCTTTTTTATTTTTTTTTATTCGCTTGCACACTTAAGAGATAATATTTTTGTGCTGTTTTTTTCCAGTCCTTTTTTTCTAATTCAGTTCTGCTTTCGTTTTAACCTTTTCTAGGTATCGGTATTCTTCTCAAATGATCGCTGTGTTGCAAAATGTTAATCGTGTGGTTATATATCTCTCTCTCTCTCTCTCTCTTCTCCTCTCTCTCTCTCTCATCTCTCATCTCATCTCTCTCTCTCTCTCTCTGCTCTCTCTCTCTCTCTCTCTCTCTCTCTCATCTCCTCTCCTCTCTCGTCTCTCCTCTCTCTCTCTCTCTCTCCTCTCTGCTCTCCTCTCTCTTCTCTTCTCTCTCTCTCTCTCTCCTCTCATCTCTCTTACTCTCTCTCTGTCTTTTTTTTCTCTCTCTTTTCCTCTCTCTCGTCTCTACTTTTCTGTCTCTTTTTCCTCTCTCTCTCTCCTCTCTCTCTCTCTCTCTCTCTCGTCTCTCTCTCTCTCTCATCTCTCTTCTCATCTCTTTCCTCTCTCTCTTCTCTCTCTCGCTCCTCTCTCTCTCTCCTCTCTCTCTCTCTCTTTCTCTCTCTCTCTCTCTCTCTCTCCTCTCTCCTCTCTCTCTCTCGTCTCTCTCTCTCTCTCCATCCTCCTCTCTCTCTTCTCTCTCTCCTCTCTCTCTCTCTCTCTCTCTCTCTCTCTCTCTCTCCTCTCTTCTCTCTCTCCTCTCTCTCTCTCTCTCTCTCTCTCTCTCTCTCTGCGTTGTAAATCCTGTGTATATATATATCGTTCTTTACATATACACGAATATATCTTGACATGTTAAAGTTTGTATGCAAATGTTGGTCGTTGTTCAGTTTTGTGAATTACGTCATGCACTGAATTCAGATTTCTTGTCTCATATACTTATTCTTTAGTAACATATTTGTATCTTGCTTTTCCTACCATCTTATTTGCTATATATTGCTATTTTTTTTTTTATTCTTACACTAGATTTATTTCGATAGTCATTCAAGTTTTCATAATTTTCTCTTGCGTTCCTTGAGGATTAATTTAAGAGACATTTCTGATTCAATTTCTCATATTTTGTGAGTTAATATTCAGCTCGCATTCAAATTATAGTTCAACTTATTTTTTCTCGCTATTCAATTAATAATCATAAATCTTAAATCTGTTACTACTGACAACCGTTCAGTAATTATTGTGACGCTGTCTTATAATATTCGTAAGCGATGTGTGATAACTTTCTCTTCTCATTCCCACCATTAATTCTCGTCAGCCACGGACGGTCATCTTAATTCGATTCATAATCTTTATCGTTGTTAGATCCTCGTATCGTGACTGACGCGTCTTTCCCCTGACACTCGAGGAGGCCGCCAAGGTTGTGCCCACGCCAGGTCATGGGAGGTCAAACTGGTGGTGGTGGCGGTGGCGGTGATGATGGTGGCGATGGTGGGGTGGTGGTGGTGGTGGTGGCAGTGGTGGGGGGGGATGGCGGTGGTGGTGGTGGTGGTGGTGGTGGTGGTGGTGGTGGTGATGATGATGGTGGGGACGGTGGTGGTGTGGTGGGTGGTGGTGCGGTGGTGGTGGTGGTGGTGGTGGGCGGTGTGGTGTGGTGGTGGTGGTGGCGGTGGTGGTGGTGGTGGTGGTGGCGGTGGTGGTGGCGGTGTTGGTGGCGGTGGTGGTGGTGGTGGGGGTGGTGGTGGTAGTGGTGGTGGGGGTGGTGGTGGTGGGGGTGGTGGTGGGGACGGTGGCGGTGGTGGGGGGGATGGCGGTGGTGGTGGTGGTAGTGGTGGTGGTGGTAGTGGGGGGATGGTGGTGGTGGTGGTGGTGGTAGTGGCAGTGGTGGTGGTGGTGGCGGTGGTGGTGGCAGTGGTAGTGGTGGTGGTGGTGGTGGCGGTAGTGGTAGTGGTGGTTTTTCAAGGGCGTCAGTGGAAAGCGAGGGCGTCCTGCGAGAGTCCTCATTACGGACTTTTTTCTTCGTAACAAATACTGAAACACTGTAAAAATATATTGCTTTGTTTATGTTTTTACTTCAGTGTTTTTTAATTTTTTATTTGCTACTACTGCTACTTCTACCACTACAACAACAATAACAAAAACTACTACTACTACTACTACTACTACTACTACTACTACTACTACTACTACTACTACTATTACCAATACTACTACTACAATTTGATTTTCTCCATAGAAAGTGCTGTTATGACTTCCCTAAAAAAAAAATTCTCTCCTCCTCCTCCTCCTCCTCCTCCTCCTCCTCCTCCTCCTCCTCCTCCTCCTCCTCCTCCTCCTCCTCCTCCTCCTCCGTCAGTTTTCACAGATTCAGACTTTCACTGCAGAAGGCTGACTAGGGGATCATGTTGACCATCTTCAGGTCGCTGGAGGTCAAAGGTCACCCGCTTAACAGCATGTAAATACACGTACGGAACGAGTATTTGTATCTTTTTATTTCCGAGGCTTAGTAGAAAGTGAACTTAAAGCGTACCTGAGTTAGTAAGGGCAATTATAAGCTCACCTTTACTATCACCACCACTACCACAACAACAACAACAACAACAACAACAACAACAACAACAATAGCAGCAACAACAACAGCTATTAAACTAAAACCAGCCTTTCGCTCACCTCGGAGTCGCCTTCGCTGAGTTTGACCTCAACTTTCAAGCTTCTTGGAGGACGAGGTTGTTGGGTCAAGGAGGAGAAGGAGGAGGAAGAGAGGCCGTAGTAACAGTAGCAATAGGTGAGAGGAGGAGGAGGAGGAGGAGGAGGAGGAAGGAGGAAGGAGGAGGAGGAGGAGGAGGGGGAGGAGGAGGAGGAGGAGGAGGAGGAGGAGGAGAAAGGTGTAAAGGAGGAGGAGTAAAAAGGAGTAATGTAGGCTGTAAAAGCAGTAGCATTAGTAAGAGAAGGAGGACGAAGAGGAGAAGGAGGAAGCGAAAAAGAAAGCAGAGAGAAAAGGTTTTTTGAGGGGGGAAAAAAGCTAAGAGAGAAAGAAGAGAGAGAGAAAGAAAAGGGAAGAAGAAAAAAGAAAAGGGAAAAATAAAAGAAAAAAAAAATTTTTTTTAAAAAGAAGGGGAAAAAAAAAAACCTTCTTTTTTGTCCATTTTCCCCCCTTTTTTGGAAAAGGGGAAAAGGGAAAAAAAGGGGGGGGGCGCAACCCCTCCCAAAAAGAACACCCGGTTGTTTTCTGTGGGCTTTTTTAAAACCCCAAGGGGGGAAAGGAAAAGTAAGAAAAAAAAAAACCAAAAAACCCAAAAAAGAAACAAATTTTTTCCCCCCCCCTTCCCCATTTTTTAAAAAGGTTAGCCTTGTTTCGGGGGGAGGGGCCTTGCCGGGTTTAAAAAGAGGGGGGGAAAAAGGGGGGGGAGGGGGAAAAGGTTCAGGACTCTTTTCTAAAAAGGGGGAAACTTCCCCTTTTCCCCCACGCCTGTTTTTTTTTTAGGGGCCCCAATTTTTCCCCCCCCAGGGGGGGGGAAAAAGGGGGGCCCCCCCGTTTGGTTCCCCTTTTAAAAGAAACCCCGTTTTTTTTTACTTTCTCTTAAACCTCCTTCTCCTCTCTCTCTCTCCCCCTTTTCCCTCCGTCCTCTCCCCTTTCCCTTTCCCTCCTCTCTCCCCTCCCTCCCCCTTTCCTCCTCTTCCCTCTCTCTCTCTCCTCCCTCCCCCCCCCTTTCCCCTCCTCTTCTCTCTTTCTCTCTCCCTCTCTCTTTTTCTCTTTCTCCTTCCACCCGGGGAAATAAGCCCAAACTGACGAAAAGAGAAAAAAAGGCAAAGCCCACCTAAACCCCTAAATGATTAAACCATTAAAAAACTTGCTTTTTTCCAATTTTCCCCCCTTTTTTCCCCTTTTTTACTCCCCCGGCACTTCTTTTTTGGCCCATTCCTTCCCCCTTCCTTTCCCCCCTTCAATTCCTTTTCCCCCTTCCTCTCCTCTTTTTCCTTTTCTCTCTTCGCCTGTCACCCTCCCCCCTTCTCTTTTCCCCCCCTTCCCCCTTTTCCTCCCCTCCCCTTCTCTATTTCTGCTCCCTCGTTTCCCAATCCCTTTTCGTTTCCCTCTTTTCTAGACCCAACTTCCCTTTTAAAAAAAAAACCTGTCCCCCACTTCTCTTCGCTTCTCTTTTCTAAATTTTAAATCCTTTTCCTCTTCTCTCCCTTTTCCCTCTCTCCTCTCCCCTCTCCTCTCTCTCTCTCTCCCCTCCCCTCTCCTCTCTTTTCCTTCTCCTCCTCTCCTCTTCCCTCTCCCCCTCTCTCTCTCCCTCCTCCCTCTTCTCTCCTCTCCTCCCCCTCTCCCCTCTCTCTCTTCCCCCCTCCTCCTCTTCCTCCCTCTCTCTCCCCTCTCCCCTCCTCCTCTCCTTCCCCTCCTCTCTCTCCTCTCCCTCTCTCCTCTCTCTTCTCTCCTTCTCCTTCCCCTCACTTTTTTTCTCCCCACTTTCTTCCTCCCTTCTCTCTTCTCCCTTTTTCTCCTCCCCTTCTCCTCTCTTCTCTCTCCTCCTCCCTCTCTCTCTCTCCCTCTCTCTCTCTTCTCTCTCTCTCCCTCTCTCTCTCTCTCTTCTTTTCCCCTTTCGATTTTAAAAATGAGCGGTTAAAATTTATTAAAAAAATTTAATTCCCGCCTCAAGTACTCGGGGGGTTGCGGCCCAAGATGGATGGATCGAAGGAATTGATAAGAGAAGAAAGGGAAAAATTTAATTTTTAGTAACGTAGCTCTGTCTGAGGTATCCAGTTTCTCTCTTTCCCTTTTCCCAAATTTTTTTTTTATGTACTAATTTTCTGTGGTGGGAAATTTTTTGTGTATTTATTTTTAATTTATTTGATTTAAGGTTTAGATGCCGCAATGTCATATTTATTTGTGATGATTTCTTTTTGTTTATATTTTTAGAGAAGATTTTTAGTTTTTTGTTTCTATGTATGTATGTATGTATGTAGTATGTATGTATGTTGTGTTGGAATTTTTTCTTTATTTATTTTTATTTATTAAGGTTTTTGATCAGTTTTTTCCCAACTTTTTTTCTGTTTTTCCCCTTCAAACCAGTTTCAACCATCCGGATTTTCTCCCTTCAAGGAAAAAAATAGCCAATACACAAAATGTACTTGCTTTAATAACAAGTATATCGACACTATCCTCTCTTTCTATATATATACTTGAAGACAAGTCAATAGCCGCATTCTAAAAATTTTATTTCTGTCGACTGAATGCAGTAATTTTAGATGTCCCTCAGAATAAATTTCCCCGCTAGAATCCTGAAAATTTCCCCCCAGGTTTGGAACTACTGGTTTAAGACGCTGCATTTTATTGAGTAAATTTGTGTTTTATTTATTTTTGTGTATATATTTTGGAGAAGAATCTTTGGTTTCTTATGTTTGTAATTTTTCTTACTATATTTTAATTGCCGTGGTGGAATTTCGTCTTTATTTTTTTGTTTATTTTTCTTTAAAGGTTTATGTTGCAGTGTAATGTCTATTTGTATGCTTCCTTTTTTTAAATATATATTTAAGAGAAACTTAAGCTAATTTTTTAAATACAGCCATGATTATGACGTTTTTTATATGACCCAAAAAAAAGATTTTCCATAGAAAGGTGGGGAAAAAAAAAAATTTTTTTTTTTTTTTTTTTTTGGGGGGAAGAAGTTTAAAAAAAGGGAAGGGATTTTACCATTTGTGGGAGAAAAGGAGGGCTTCCAAGAAATAAAAGGGGAAAAAAAATTTTTTTTTAGGTTAAAAAAGGGAACAAACTCCATTGAAGGGAAAAAGAACAAACCAAAAAAAAAAAACAAAAAAAAAAAAAAATAGAGAAAAAGATAAATAAAAAGAGGAGCGGGGGTTTACCCAATTTAATTTTGGGGGACGGGTTTTTGGGAAAAGGGGGAAAAGGAGGAGGAAAGAGGGCCGGAAGTGGGAAAGGGAAGGAGGGAGGGGGGAAGGGGGGAAGGGGAGGGGAAAGGGGGGGAGGGGGGGGGGGGAGAGGGGAAGGGGAAAGGTGAAAGGAGGAGGAGAAAAAGGGGTTTTAAGTTTTCGTGTTTTTTGGAAAGGGGGAAAGGGGGAAAAGGAGGAAGCGAAGAAGAAAGAGAGAAAAAAAGGAGGGGAGGGGGGAAAAAAAAAGGGAAGAGAAGAGAGAGAGAGAGGAAAGGAGAGAGGAGAAGGGAAAGAAAAAGGGGGGAAAAAAGGGGAAAAAAAAAAAAAAAAAAAGGGGGGGGGGGGAAAAAAAAGGGGGGAATTCTTTTTTTTTTTTTTTTTTTTTTTTTTTTTTCCCCCCCCCCCCCCCCCCCCCCCCCCCAAAAAAAAAGGGGGTTTTTGGGGGGGGGGGGGGGGGAAAAAAAGGAAAGAAGGAGAAAAAAGGAAAGAAAAAAAAAAAAAAAAAAAAAAAAAAAACCCCCCCCCCCCCCCCCCCCCCCCCGGGGGGGGGGAAAAAAGAAAAAAAAAGGGGGGGGGACCTTTTCACCCCTTTTTTTTTTTTTTTTTTTGGGTTTTTTCCCCCCCTCCCCTTTTCCCCCTTTTTTTTTTTTGTTTTTTAAAAAGGGGGGGCCCCCCCCCCGGGGGGCCCCCCCCCCCCCCCCCCCCCTTTTTTTCCCCCCCCTTTTTTTTCCCCCTTTCCCCCTTTTTTTTTTTTTTTCCCTCCCTTCCCCCTCTTTTTCCCCTCTCCTCCTCTCTCTCCTCCCCTTCCCCCTCTCCCCCCCCCCCTTTCCCTTCTCCTCCCCTCCCTCTCCCCCCCCTCCTTCTTCCTCCCTCTCTCCTTCCCTCCCCCCCCTCCCCCCCCTCTCTCTCTTTTTCCCCCTCTCCTCCCCCTTCCTCCCTTTCCCCTTTTTCCCCTCTCTTTTTCCCCCCCCCCCTTTTCCTCCCTAATCCCCCCTCGTTTTTCAAAAAAACCCCCCTCCTTTTCCTCCACTTTTTTTTTTTCCCCCCCCCCGGAAAACCCCTTTTTACCCCTTTTTTTTTCCCCCACCCTTCGGGTTTTTGGGAAACCCCCCCCAAAATTTTTTCCCCCCCCCAATTTTGAAATTTGTTTTCCCTCCCCTTTTTTTTCCTCTTTTTTCCTCTTCCTCCCCTCCCCCTTTTTCCCCCCTCCTCCCCCCCTCCCCCCCCCCCCCCCTTTTTTCCCCCCCCTTTTCCCCCCCTTTTTTTCCCCCCCCCCTTCCCTCCCCCCCCCCTTTTTTTTTTAAACCCCCCCCTTTTTTAAAAAAAAAAATCCCCCCCCCTCCCCTTTTCTTTTCTTTCCCTTTTTTCCCCTTTCCCCCTTTCCCCCCCTTTCCCCCCCTTTTTTTTTTTCCCCCCCCCTTCCCCCCCCTTTCCCCTCTTCCCCTCACCCTCCTCTTCTCCCCTCTCCCCTCCCCCCTCCCTCCCCCCACCCTCTCTTTCCTCCCTCCCTTCCCCCCTTTCCTCCCCTCCCCCTCTCCCCCCCCTTCCCCCTCTCCCCTTTTCTCTCCCCCTCTCTCTCCCCCTCCCCTCCTCTCTCTCTTCCTCCCTTTTCCTCCTCTCCTTCCCCCTCTCTCTTTTTCCCCTCTCCTCTCTCTCTCCCCCTTTTTTTTCCTCCTCCCTTTTTTTCCTCCCCCCTTCTTCCCCTTTTTCCCTTTTCCCCTTCCTCTTTTTCCCTCCCTCCTTCTCTCCTCTCTTCTTCCTTCTCTTCTCCCTCTCCTCCCTCTCTCTCTCTCTTTTCCCCTTTTTTGTTTTAAAAAAAAGGTTAAAATTAAAAAAAAGGTTAACCCCCCCTTGGGGGGTTTTGCGGGCCCAAGATGGATGGATCGAAGGAAATTGAAAAGAGAGGGAAATTTTTTTAGTGAACGTAGCCTGTCTGAGGTATCCAGTTTCTCTCTTTCTTTCCAAATTTTTTTCTATGTACTAATTTTCTGTGGGGGAATTTCTTTTTTTTATTTTTAATTTTTTTTTTAAAAGGTTAGATGCCCAATGTCATATTTTTTTGTGATATTTCTTTTTGTTTATATTTTTTTGAGAAGATTTTTTTTTTTTTTGTTTCTATGTATGTATGTATTTTATGTAGTATGTATTATGTTTGTTGGAAATTTTTTTTATTTATTTTTATTTATTAAGGTTTTGATCAGTTTTTCCCAAATTTTTTTCTTTTTTCCCCCCCTTCAAACCCGTTCAACCATCCGGATTTTCCCCTTCAAGGAAAAAAATAGCCAATACACAAAATGTACTTGCTTAATACAAAATATATCGCACTATCCCTCTCTTCTATATATATACTTTAAACAAGTCAATAGCCGCATTCTAAACTTTTTTTTTCTGTCGACTGAATCAGTAATTTTTGATGTCCCTCAGAATAAATTTCCCCGCTAAATCCTGAAATTTCCCCCCAGGTTTGGAACTATGGTTTTTAAGGGGCGCTGATTTTATTGGTAATTTGTGTTGATTTATTTTTGTGTATATATTTTTGGAGAAAAATCTTTGGTTTTTATGTTTGTAATTTTTCTTTCTATATTTTAAATTGCCGTGGTGGAAATTTGTCTTTATTTTTTTTTTATTTTTTTTAAGGGTTTTTGTTGCAGTGTAATGTCTTTTGTATGCTTCCTTTTTTTAAATATTTTAAGAGAAACTTAAGCTAATTTTTTAAATACAGCCCTGATTATGTCGTTTTTTAATGACCTCAAGGAAAACTTCAGGACGAAAAAATGCAAGAGAAAAATGGTGGGTTTTCTTTCACAAAGTCGTCCACAGGGAAAAAAAACAGATTTCTAAACCCCTCCCTTCTTTGTTTACGTTGCCTTTCCTCGTTTCCCTTTTAGTTATTTTTACTATTTGCCTCTACACTACTACTCTCTACTACTACTACTACTACTACTACTACTAACTACTACTACTACTACTACTATACTACTACTTTCCATACAAATAATTTACCACTCCCTCTACTACTACTACTACTACTACTACACTACTACACTACTACTACTACTCTACTACTCTACTACTACTTACTACTACTACTACTACATCACTAAATATACTACTCTATACTACTACTACTACACATTTTTACTACTACTACTACTAAAACCCCACTACTCTACTACTACTACTACTACTACTACTACTACTACTACTACTATTACCACTACAATAATATTACCCACCCTACACTACTCTACTACTACACTACTACTACTACTACTACTACTACTACACCCCACTTTCACTACTACTACTACTACACTACTACTACTCTACTACTACTACTACTACACTACTACAACTGTTACTGAACTACTAAAATACTAATACTAACGTCGTCTGTCCTCCTTAATGATGCTTCACCTAATTTTTTTTCTCTCTCTCTCTCTCCTCTCTCTCTCTCTTACCTCTCTCTCTCTCTCCTCTTCTCTCTCTCTCTCTCTCTTCTCCTCTGCTCTCTCCTCGTTCTGACTCGCTCCTCTCTCTCCTTCTCCTCTCAGTAGACTAATAGCGCCAATCTACGTAAGTAAATGAGTACAATAGGCAATGTCATCCCGTCAACCTTTCCTAACACTTAAGACGCAATAAAATAATGACAAGTCTCCCACTTCCTCTGCCGTCCGTCCTCTAGCGACTTCTCTCTCATTCCGTCCTCCTCCGGTCTCCCCCTCCTCATAATTGCTGACTAGAGAGACCAGACGTTGACCCCAGTTTCGTTGTGTTATCTTAATGACAAAATGTCCCTACAGTAACAATATTTCTGTCCGCGCTCTGCTAGCAATCTAAGGACCAATTAGAAGTACATCGGTTATCTCTCTCTTTTTTTTTTTTCTCTCTCATCTCCTCTCTCCTCTCTCTCTCTCTCTCTCTCTCTCTCTCTCTCTCCCCTCTCCCTCTCTCTCATCTCCTCTCTCTCTTCTCCTCTCTCTCTCTCTCTCCTTCCTCTCTCCGTCTCTCTCTTCTCCTCTCTCCTCTCTCTCTCTCCTCTCTCTCTCTCTCCTCTCCATCTCTCCTCCTTCTCTCCTCTCTCCCTCTTCTCTCTCTATCTCTCTCTCTCTCCTCCTCTCTCTCCTCTCCTCTCTCTCTCTCTCTCTCAGCATGTCTTTCTCTCTTTCTCCTCCACTATTCTTGCCTCCTCTCCTCTCTCCTCACTTTATCTCTCTCTCTCTCTCCTCTCTCTCTCTCCTCTCTCTTCTCTCTCTCTCTCCTCGTCTCTCTCTCTCTCTCTCTCTCTCTCTCTCTCTCTCTCTCTCTCTCTCTCTCTCTCTCTCGATGCTTTAAAGAATGAGTCGGCGAGTTACAAAGCGTTTAATGATGTAAAAAAGATCAGGTTAATTCCCGCCTCAAGTACTCGGGGCAGTGTTGCAGGCAAGATGGATGGATCGAAGGAATTGATAAGAGAGCAAGGAAGATTAATGTATTTAGTGAACGTAGCTCTGTCTGAGGTATCCAGTTTCTCTCTTTCTTTCCAATTTTTTTCTATGTACTAATTGCTGTGGTGGAATTTCTTGTGTATTTATTTTTAATTTATTTGATTTAAGGTTTAGATGCCGCAATGTCATATTTATTTGTGATGATTTCTTTTTGTTTATATTTTTAGAGAAGAGTTTTAGTTTTTTGTTTCTATGTATGTATGTATGTATGTATGTATGTATGTATGTTGTGTTGGAATTTTTTCTTTATTTATTTTTATTTATTAAGGTTTAGATCAGTTTTTCCCAACTTTTTTTCTGTTATTTCCCCTTCAACCAGTTCAACCATCCGGATTTCTCCCTTCAAGGAAAAAAGTAGCCAATACACAAAATGTACTTGCTTAATAACAAGTATATCGACACTATCCTCTCTTCTATATATATACTTGAAGACAAGTCAATAGCCGCATTCTAAAACTTTTATTTCTGTCGACTGAATGCTAGTAATTTAGATGTCCCTCAGAATAAATTTCCCCGCTAGAATCCTGAAATTTCCCCCCAGGTTTGGAACTACTGGTTTAGACGCTGCATTTTATTGAGTATTTGTGTTGATTTATTTTTGTGTATATATTTGGAGAAGAATCTTAGGTTTCTTATGTTTGTAATTTTTCTTACTATATTTTAATTGCCGTGGTGGAATTTCGTCTTTATTTTTTGTTTATTTTTCTTTAAGGTTTATGTTGCAGTGTAATGTCTATTTGTGATGCTTCCTTTTTAAGTATATATTTAAGAGAAAGGCTTAAGCTATATATGTTTAAATACGAGCCATGATTATGATCGTTTTTCCATATGAGCCATCAAGGAAAACTTCAGGACGTAAAAAATGCGAAGAGAAGAATGGGTGTTTGCTTTCTACAACAGTCGTCCACAGGGAACACAAACAGATTTCTAAACCTCTACCTTCTTTGTTGTACGTGTTGCCTTACCTGCGTTTCTTAGTAGTACTATTTTTACTACTTTGACCTCTACTACTACTACTACTACTACTACTACTACTACTACTACTACTTACTACTACTACTACTACTACTACTACTACTACCACTACAAATAATATTACCACTCCTACTACTACTACTACTACTACTACTACTACTACTACTACTACTACTACTACACTACTACTACTACTACTAACTACTACTACTACTCCCATCACAAAACTACTACTAACTACTCCCTACAAACTACTACTACTACAAACCCACTACTACTACTACTACTACTACTACTACTACTACTACTACTACTACTACTACTACTACTACTACTATTACCACTACAAATAATATTACCACTCCTACTACTACTACTACTACTACTACTACTACTACTACTACTACTACTACTACTACTACTACTACTACTACTACTACTACTACTACTACTACTACTACTACTACTACTACTACAACTGTTACTGATACTACTAACTACTAATACTACTAACCGCTACTAACTACTACTACTATTACCACTATACAACTACTACTATTATTACTACTACTACTACTACTACTACTACTACTACTAGTACTACTACCACTAACCACCACTTCTAACCACTACTACTACTATACAACTACTACTACTAACCACTACTACTACTACTACTACTACTACTACTAACCACTACTACTACTACTACTACTACAATATACCTCCACCGCCTCTTTATTTGCGGCGGGTACGCCATAGCCCCACCTCGCTATTGACTGTGGCATCCAACCTTACAACTACCCCTTAAAATACATACATTTACTAACTAACTACCCCTAAATTTATAAACCTACTCTATTCCTAACCTATCCACCCTTATCCCACTCTCTACCAATGGGGCCCTTTGAAATCGAGGTCACTTATGTCCGTGTTAGAGGGAGTGGAGTATCTCGTACCCCTGAGCCCACAGGGGGGCGGACCGGAGCAGGGAGAAGGAGAGGCGACACCTCATCCAGGCGGCGACGGAGCTCCTTGGCTGGTGCTTCTTTACTGACATCAAGTCAGCTAGTCTTGAGTAAAGCTCCTAGCCTTGGGGCCATGCCGCCAGATGTGGTGAAGACCGGGGGCGTGAAGGTACCATGGTCGACTTGCAGGATCCTATCGCCATAGGCCCTTATCTTCTCCCAAGCTCGTTCCTGTGGTGGACAGCCTCGAGGGAGAGCTCACGATGGGAGGCGGCCATCGGGTCGAAGATCCGGATGTCCAAAAGGTCCGCTGCCCTCTGGTCCAGAATCCCCGAGCACAGATGTCCACGCGAGCCTCAGGGGGGGTATTGGCTGTCCTGTCCCGCAGGAGTTCCCCATCTAGAGGCAGAAGGGTTGGCTCGGTGGAGACGTCGTGGCAACCTCCCTGAGCATGCTGGCTGTCAGGTCCCTCACCTCGTCGTGCCTGATACACACGAATCCCCCCTTTTGCACGTCATGGTGTGGTCTACGTTGTTGGGGGATCCACACACACAGGTGTTGGGGGGTCCTTCCACTGGCCCAGCCGTACCTCAGAGCAACGGCACGACAAAATTCTTGTTTGGGTTTAGGTTTAAGCCCTTTGCTCGATTGGTAGTGATGTTAGCCAGTTGGACGCTCCCGTCTCCTGTGCGATGTGGATTTTTCTCACGGTGTCTGGAGGCAGGAGGTCGAAAGGTGTTCAAGGCTGGTCTTCTGCCCTTGCTGCCTGTCTCGTGAGAATCGTTTCTTTTGCTCAGCGATCACACTTTGGTCGATTTCACCTTGTGCGTTTCCCGAGCGATGATCATATCCGTGAGGGACCTAGTAAGGGTTTATGGGTTGAGGTTTTCCACCTCAGCCACCTTCTCAGGAGAGGTGATTCCCATCCCGCCTAGTCTTGGAGGGAGTTCGAGCAAACGCCCTCGCGTCATTCCCCGGGACGGGAGATCTCAGTAACGCTGGTATGAAGGTGTTCTTTATAGATTCCTCCAGCGGTCTGAGGAGAGGGCCGATGTCCGGGATGGTGCCATGACGAAGTTCACCGATGTTGCAGGCCTGCGTGTATGCCGCGTAGGCTGCGTGAGGCTCGGTCTTGGCCATGGCTGACAGGACATCGACCTCGTGCACCCCACTCAGACACTTTCTCTCCGACGTACTCTTCTTATACCTCTGTTCCAATAACAGCACCCAAGTGCCGCTGCCTTCCCTTTGTTACCAAAACTCCACTGCCCCTGAAGATGTTTACAGCCCCGTCATAGTGCTCTGGCTTTGACGATGAGGAAGGATTTAGCGGCGTTGGGTGTGTATCCTATGGTAGGGCCATTGGCCTGTATTAACCCCCACCAGTGGGTTAGGTCCTGTAATTTGCCGGCCCCTGAAAAGGTCGTCAGCATATGCCACCTGCTTCACCTTGGTTTTTTCAAACGCATCACGTCCCTTTAAGGACTGACATTTCCAAGGGCGTACATCGCCATGGCCACTGGGTCACCTTGAGTTGTTCCTTCCCCTTTAAATCTAACAAACCCCAGCCTTATTGCTACCACTCCTATTTACATATAAATTAGAGGGTTCACTATAAGTGTTATCGGCGTATGTAGCCAGGGAAGGACACTTGATTTTTATATTATGAAGCATTGTTTTTCTGTTGATGGAGTTAAACGCGTTTCTTGCGACCTACTACTACTACTACTACTACTACTACTACTACTACTACTACTACTACTACTACTACTACTACTACTTCACCACCACAACCACTTTTTATTACGACTTCTACTACTACCAGTGTTACAATTACATAAATAAAAAAAGTAATGAAAATAACAAGAATAAGAATACGAATTATAAACCATTACTAGAAAATAATTAGTGTTCATGATTATCCAGTGAATATCTATAACTCCAACCAGCCTTTTAAATCGCTGCCACTCCTATTTACCGAGTCTGTGTCCTCCTAAACACATACATTTATTTAGCCGACCAGTTCCAGGCGCCGGGGGACACTCGGGTTGTCTGTCTAGTGTCGAAGGGCAGTCAAACCTGTCGACCGGCGGGGCTTGGCGGGGAAGCTTAGAACTTGGCGGCGTTAGTTAAGACTCAAAGAATAAATCCAGTAAGGTGGTATCCCTAGGGCGGTGAACTGAGGCGCTCCTGTTGTTGTTTGGGTTAAAAAGACTTGGGTGGGTAGTCAATTGGGTTGAAAAGGTAGAATTTGAAGGCGTTTAATAAGAGTTAGAGATGATGATAGTAACTTTAGCTGATGGTGGTCTTCTGAATGAGGCCCAAAGTTAGTGTTTTTTTCGGTAGTATACATTGCTAACTCCTCAGGAAAGTTTATTTTTCTCTTTATCTTATTATTTTTAGTTTATGTTGAAGGCGAAGAAAATATAGTTCTTGGCTTTAAAGAATGTGAGTATCTATATTTATTAACCCATTTATTCACCTATCTAGTTACCTGTCTGCGATTTTTTTCTTTCAGTACTGATTTAAGTGCATTTATTTTCAGAGAGAGAGAGAGAGAGAGAGAGAGAGAGAGAGAGAGAGAGAGAGAGAGAGCAGCTACCGTATAGTGACAGATGGTTGCCTAGCGGATGTCACTCTTGTCTGAACATGTATCTCTAACCTGTCCTATGTCAGACTTTTTTCCCAGTAGCCTGCCGAACACAACCTGTAGTTTGTTATCCCTCGTCTCCAGCCTGCCACCTCGGCCTGCCTATCCTACCCCTCCCCCCCCTGCCACACACCGCACCCTGCACCACCCTGTTATTACCCTGCAAACCCTGCTATCACCCTGCCTGGAATCTGATCAACTCCCTGCTTTCTTTCTAACACTACCTTACACACACACACACACACACACACACACACACACACACACACCACACACACACACACACACACACACACACACACACACACACACACACAACACACACAACTCTGTGGTTTGTAGTGAAGCACGCTCGTGTTCACAACCGAGAAGTCCGGGTTCGATCCCCCGGGCGGAGCGGAAACAGATGGATTGTTTCTTTAAAACCCGAGCCCCTGTCCACCCAGCGAATGGGTACCGGTGTGTTAGCCGGGTTTGTGACCTGCTCTCCGGGGTGCTGGCTTCGGCCAACACAAAGCACTAAGGATGAATGATAAAAAATGTTGATATGGAGACGGGGCCATACGAGCGCTGCTCAGGCCCTGTAAAATACAACTAGATGAATACAACTAGATGAATACACACACACACACACACACACACACACACAACCACACACACACACACACACACACACACACTTTTATGTTGTTGGTGATCAATTCATGTTGATTTGTGGATAATATCTCAGTGAAGTTAGGGAGTGTGTGTGTATGGTGAGAGAGAGAGAGTGAGGCGAGAGAGGGAGAAGACGGATGTGGAATGAGGTGAGAGGGAGAGAGAGAGAGAGAGAGAGAGAGGCAGAAGAGAGAGGAAGGGAGAGAGAGAGAAGAGAGAGAGAGAGAGAGACAGAGAGAGAGAGGTATGATAAGCAGCAACATGAGGTCAGACGAGGCAGGGGGCCACACGCAAGGCCACACGGGAGCCTGGACACACTGGAGGTCACGCGGAGGTCACACAGAGAGTCATTTACATAATACCGCGGGGGAGAGAAAACAAACAGAAGACTCAAGAATTTCACAGTAAAGGAAACACAAATATAGAAACAAACACTTTGTCTCCTTCAAAATACAATAAAGAAAACGAAACAATAAGTAAAACTGGGTGAAGAAAAATAGGAAACTCGATAATAATTTCGTACTAAACAAGTAATGAAGCACAAACACTTCGTCTCCTTCAAAAAAATACAATGAAAGATAGATAACTCAAAGAAAATAATGAAAACTAAATGATTGGTGAAACGGGGTGAAAACAAGAACACATAAACCAGCGGATAAAGCAACAGAAGCAACGCAAAACAGTAGTAACACAAGTGGTATTAAGAACAACAACATCATCGTCAGCGGCAGGAGGGCAGGCAGCGGCCCTCCAGCCCTTGTGCCCAATGCCCGCCCAGCCGTGACGCGGAGAAAGTGCCCCCAACGCCACCATCACGACCCTCCACTGCCCTCCACAAGCCCTGCACATCGCTCCACATGCCCTTAGTATTCACCTTCCACATCATTGTATAACCCTCCACTGCCCTCCACATGCCCTCAGTATACACCATCATCCTTCCACATCATTGTATAACACTCCACCTCGCTCCACATGCCCTGAATATCACCTGTAATCCATCCACATCATTGTAGAACACACCACTTGGCTCTCCTCCTCTTCCACTAACCTTACATGACCCCACATGCTTTTAATATCATATCAAATTCCTCCACATCCTGCCCACCCAGTGTCTTCCACCTTCATCCCCTACTCTGATCTGATCTGATCCCGTCCATCCACAGCTTTCTAACAGGGTAAAGTACTCATATTTAATTCCTCGCAACTTTTACCACCAGCCCGCGGCCTGCAAGTCTCTGCATTATTACTAGTACACAACTACACATGTTTTCACCATCCTTTCTGTACTGGCTTCCTCCTCCTCCTCCTCCCCCTCCTCCTCCTCCTCCTCCTCCTCCCCTCCTCCTCCCCTCCTCCTCCTCCTCCTCCTCCTCCTCCTCCCTCCTCCTCTCCTCCTCCTCCTCCTCCTCCTCCTCCTCCTCCTCCTCCTCCTCCTTCCTCCTCCTCCCTCCTCCTCCTCCTCCTCCTCCTCCCCCCTCCCCTCCTCCCCTCCTCCTCCCTCCTCCTCCTCCTCCTCCACCACCTCTCCACTGCCCTCCTTCAGCCGCCTTTATTCTCTCTTTATTCTTCTCTTCTTTACTATCTTTCACTTTCCACTAATTTACACTCTCCTTCTATGCCTCCAAATGCCACTCTACTCCACCACTCTCCTTTATTTTCCCTCCAATAACCTCCCTCTCCTCCACTACCTTTAACGACTTCCCTCCCATCAAATCCTCCCTCCGTTATCCTGCCGTACCTTCCTCCACCTCTACCTACGTGCCTTCCTTCGTCCCTCCATCCACCTCTACCTACGTACCTTCCTTCGTCCCTTCATCCACCTCCTCCACCTCTACCTACGTACCTTCCTTTGTCCCTTCATCCACCTCTACCTACGTACCTTCCTTCGTCCCTCCATCCACCTCCTCCACCTCTACCTACGTACCTTCCTTTGTCCCTTCATCCACCTCCTCCACCTCTACCTACGTGCCTTCCTTCGTCCCTTCATCCACTTCCTCCACCTCTGCCTACGTACCTTCCTTCGTCCCTCCATCCCCCTCTACCTACGTACCCTCCTTCGTACCTCCCTCCCCCCATCTGGAAGCACAAAAGATGTACTCTTATACCCGGGCCATATAAGCACTGCAATTGATTATTGATTACTGAAGGATTGCTTGTGTATTCCTCATTGTTTTGTGGTGAGGACGAATCGATTCCCTGCCAAACAAATATTATTATCCAGTTTATATAAGGAATTTTAGAACCAGTTGAAAACAGAGACTGAGGCAAACAGACAGACATACCAACAGAAAAAAAGTGACTGACGACTAATTGATTCCCTGGCAGACTATTATTATTGTCCAATTTACTGTAAGAAATGAAAAATCAATCGAAAAGAGAGAATAGGACGAACTAACAGACATACAAACAGACAAAAAGACTAGAGACAAGAAGACAGACTGAATGATCGAGCAAGAAAAGTCGAAAAGAAAATCGGGAGGGGGGAAAATTTTGACTGTTTTTTTGAGGGGGAAAGGGAAAGGGGGGAAGGGGGGAAAGGGGGCGGTGGGGAAAGGGAGGAAGGGAGGAAGGGGGTTTAGGAAGGGGGGGGAAGGGGGGGGAAGGGGGTTTGAGGAAAAAAGGGGGGAGGGGGAAAGGGGGAGGAAGGCGGTGAGGAAGGGAGGAAGATGGTGAGGAAGGAGGGAGGAAGGTGGTGAGGAAGAAGGGAGGAAGGCGGTGAGGAAGGGAGGAAGATGGTGAGGAAGGTGGTGAGGAAGAAGGGAGGAAGGCGGTGAGGAAGGGAGGAAGGTGGTGGGGAAAAGGGGGGGAAAGGGTTTGGGGGAAGGGGGGGGAAAGGGGTGGTGAGGAAAAAAGGGGGGAAAGGGGCGGTGAGGAAGGGAGGAAGGTGGTGAGGAAGAAGGGAGGAAGGGGGTTTGAGGAAAAAAAAGGGGGAAGGGGGGTGGGGAAAAGGGAGGAAAGGGGGAAAGGCGGGTGGGGAAAGGGGGAGGAAGGCGGTGAGGGGAAAAGGGAAGGGGGGAAAAAGGGAGGAAGGGGGTGAGGAAGGGGGGAAAGGGGTGGTGAGGAAGAAGGGAAAAAAGGTGGTGGGAAAGGGAAGAGGGGAAAGGCGGCGAGGTGAAGGGAGGAAGGCGGTGAGAAAGGAAGGGGGGAAAAGGGCGGGGGGAAAGGGAGAGTAGGGTTTGAAAAAGGGGAGAGCAACAAAAATTGAGGGTTTGTGATGCAAAAACCCCCTTGGAAAAAAACTAAAGATGGAGGAAAACAGTTTTAGGTTTTTTGTGGGTTTAAGGGGGAAGGAATTGCTAAAGTGTGAGATTGGGATGTGATGATGGTGGTGGTGAGGGTGGTGGTGAGGGTGGTGGTGGTGGTAGTGGTGATGGTAGTGGTAGTGGTGATGTTTGGTTAAGGGGTTGATGTAGTGATAGGGTGGGGGAATGGTGGTGAAAAATGTGCTCTCATATTAAAAACTGGGGAAAGTAATGAGTGGCCCTCTTTTTTAAATCCTGTGGGCTTTTTTTGTCTTTTTTATGCGTTTTTTTACTCTGCTACCACTACAAAAACTCCCACTCCTACCACTACAAATTTTACTACCCCTTACTACTACACTAAAAAACTACTACTACTACTAACACTACTACTACTACTACAAAACTACTACTACTATCCCCCACAAATAACAACAATAATGATAATAATGCCAATGATAATAATTTAGATGACCTTTTGCACCCTGAATAATCTGAACAGACATATGACGATATAATATTTACTGTCTGCATTCGTAATTAAAGTGTGTGTGTGTGTGTGTGTGTTTGTGTAATGTAGTGTGTTGTGTGTGTGTGTGTGTGTGTGTGTTTTGTGTGTGTGTGTGGGTGTTTGTGTGTGTGTGTGTGTGTGTGTGTGTGTGTGTGTGTGCTCGTACCTGCTAATTTCTAATCAACAAAGCTCTCAGGCTCACCTTCATGCATCAGTCTATCTTATCTTCAATTTATCTGTCTTGATATGCAACACTAATTTAACTCTTGCATTCTCGGTTACTTCGTTAGCCAGCTTGTCTCTTTGTCTTATTGTATCGCATTTAATTCTCCTTCTCACTAGCGAATATGGGAGGAGAAAGAGGAGAAGGAGGAGGAGCAAAGAACAATGATATAATGAAATACTCAGAGACGAGGAGGAAGAGGAAGAGGAAGAGAAAGAGGAGGAGCAAAGAACTATAATAAAATGAAATACCCAGAAACGAGGAGGAAGAGGAAGAGGAAGAGGAGCAAACAATGATAAAAAAATCCCCAGAAACAGAAACAACAAGAGTAAATAAACATAACATCAGCCTCCATATTGGTAGAGGACATCACTCCTCCGCCCTTTAACAACACGTCAATAAGAGTGAAAGCCTCATCCATATCAACACCTGCCACCTCCTATCAGGCCCTCCCCTTGATCCCATTACCCATTAGGCACGCTGAGGCACCACGGAGAATTGCACACTTAATTTTGCCCACTTTATTTTGTACACTTTATTTTGTACACTTTATTTTATACACTTTATTTTGTACACTTTATTTTGTACACTTTATTTTGCACACTTTATTTTATACACTATTTTGCACACTTTATTTTGCACACTTCATTTTGTACACTTTATTTTGCACACTTTATTTTGCACACTTTATTTTATACACTTTATTTTGCACTCTTTTTTTTTTTGCAACCCCTTTTTTTTTTTTATCTTTTTTTTTTACACTTTATTTTGCACACTTTATTTTGCACACTTTATTTGGGGGGGGCCCCTTTTTTTTGCCAAAACTTTTGCACCCCTTTATTTTTGCCCACCTTTTTCCCTTTCACCCTTTATTTTTTCACACTTTGTCTTGGGACACTTTTTTTTTTTTTGTACCTATTTTTGCACCCTTTAAATTTTTGAAGGTTTACGCGAAAGGGAAACGAAAATTTAAAATCTTTGCCCTTTTATTCCCATGCGACTTTTTTGGGTTTGGGTTTTTTCCCCCCCCCCCACTGTGTTTAAAAAAACTGTTGGGTGGAAATTATATAACCCCGGTGTGTGGGGTTTTTGGGGGGTGTGTTGGGTGTGTGGAGGGGGAGGGGGAAGGGGAGGGGGAGAGAAGAGAGGGGAGGGGGAGAGAAAAGAAAGAGGGGGAAAAGAGAAGGAAGGGGAGGGGAGAAGAGAAGAGGGGAGAAGGGGAAAAGAGAGGGGGAGAGAGGGGGGAGAGAGAGGGGGGGGAGAGAGAAAGCGGGTTTAAACAGGATCCTGTGTGTTTTTTTTAACGAGCAAAGCCCATAAAAAAGAGACTTTAAACAAAAAAAAAGGAATTTTAAAAAAAAAAAAAGAAAAAAAAAAAAAAAAACTAATTTGGGGAAAAAATCACTGAATCCTGCACGCAAAACACGCCACCAACCCACACGCCACTCACACGGGAAACGCACCCACACACACACAACCACACACACACACACCCCACAAAACAACAAAAAAGACCATTTCATAACATTTTTTCATGGCACGACTCTTTTCCCAAAGGGAAAAATAAAAACAAGTTTTCAAAGTTTAAAAACCCAAAAAAATAAAGGAACTTTTTTTTCCCCCCTTCCCGGGGTCAAATAATACAGGGGTGGTGGAGGGGGGGAAGGGTGGAAAGGGGGGGAAAAAGGGGGGGGGGGAAGAGGGGGGGGTGGGGGGGTTTTGGAAAGGAGTTTTAAAGGGGGGAAAGGGTGGGGAAAT
>JACEEZ010024399.1:25000-45000 GCA_016584305.1 Chionoecetes opilio | reverse complement strand
TTCATCTACAAATATACGCATGCCTTTTTGGTTGCCCTCTTGTTTCTCTCTCTCTCTCTCTCTCTCTCTCTCTCTCTCTCTCTCTCTCTCTCTCTCTCTCTCTCTCTCTCTCTCTCTCTCTCTCCTCTCTCTCTCTCTCTCTCTCTCTCTCTCTCTCATTCCATCTATCTATCAATCTGCGTGCCTCTCTTATCACTGTTTCTCATTACCGTTCTTTCTCTGTCTTTATGGTAATGTTCCTTCTTGGACTCCCATTTACCCGCCACAATGCCCTCGTGTTATCAGTTCTTGCCTTAATGTGACCTGGTTAAGTCTGGTGTTGTTTTCTCCTCTCACAGACAGACGGAATATCTTGACTTTCTTTTCTCGAGTCTGTAGTATTTGTAAGTCTTTGTATTTTGCTTAGAATACAGTTAGGGTTGTGTTTTTTGGTGCCTTTACAGTTTTATAGGAATCCTTGTTGCTGATTCGTAAGTTAAGGGACCTGTTAGTAGACCTCATTTGCATATCATTAAAACGTAGATGTAAGTTACTCGTAATAACATTGTTTATCTCGAGTCTTGTATCTCATTCTTGTTTTGGTTATTACGGTTCCTTGGGTTGGAGTCATGCTGTTTGAGGCCGCAACACACAAACACACATAGTTTATTACATAAGAACAAGAGGCCGTGAGACCTACACGTGTTAGTTCCTGTTACTTAACACTACCTACATCCACCTTTCATCCCCATCCATGAAATTGTCTATATAGCCTCCTTTTAAAACTCCCTATTGACTCCGCACTAACTACCTGACGACTGAGTCCATTCCAATCATTTACCACCTGATTTGTGAACCAATTTTTCCCCTATTTTTTTATATTACGTTTTTTCCAGTTTGAATCCGTTACTTCTTGTTAGCTTGTACACACACACACACACACACACACACACACACACACCACACACACACACACACACACACCACACACACACACACACACACACACACCACACAACACACACAACACACACACACACACAACACACACACACACACACACACACACACACACACACACACACACACACACACACACACACACACACACACACACACACACACACACACACACACACACACACACACACACACACACACACACACACACAGATTGACAAAAACATTACTATTTTACGTGACCCGAATAAGGAGAAAATGAATGGGAATAATTACATAACAACGTTTATTATCAACTTCATATGTTGTGTTTCAGTCCTCTCCTAACCTAACCTAACCTAACCTAACCTACCCTAACCACCTAACCAAACCCTAACCAACTAACCTACCCTAACCTAACCTAACCTAACCTAACCTAACCTAACCTAACCTAACCTAACCTAACCTAACCTAACCTAACCTAACCTAACCTAACCTACCCTAACCTAACCTAACCTAACCTAACCTACCCTAACCTACCCTAACCTACCCTAACCTAACCTAACCTAACCTAACCTAACCTACCCTAACCTACCCTAACCTACCCTAACCTAACCTAACCTAACCTAACCTAACCTAACCTAACCTAACCTAACCTAACCTAACCTAACCTAACCTAACCTAACCTAACCTAACCTAACCTAACCTAACCTAACCTAACCTAACCTAACCTAACCTAACCTACCCTAACCTAACCTAACCTAACCTAACCTAACCTAACCTAACCTAACCTAACCTAACCTACCCTAACCTACCCTAACCTAACCTAACCTAACCTAACCTAACCTAACCTAACCTAACCTAACCTAACCTAACCTAACCGGATAATTAACGCTGGTATTGGGTATGACTATCTTCCTTATGTTCCTATAAAGCATTGTGTGTCTACTTTCCCAGTGTCGCTCCTTCACCACGCTTACTACAGCAGTGTCAAAGGTTAATGCGATGCTATTAACACATGGTTGCTATTACTTTTACATCCTACCATTGTTACCTCATATAAAACTTTCTCCCGCCAAGTAGCGAGTAGAACTATTATAGAAATTTGTGTCGCTACCTCTAACACCTTCATGTGGATTCTCTCACCTTTCATGTCTGGATTTATTTATATTTATGGACATGTTGCAGTCATGATCGATTATGTACTTAACGCGTTGCAGCTAATTTACCGCCACATCTTTATTGATACCGCCGAGGCTTAGGAAAGTGGCGTTAACGTTCTCTTACAGTCTCAAGTATATAGCTACACAGTTTATCAGGCACGTTGCAATTACTGAGTCACACATTTCACCTCAAGGACGGGTATTTTCCAATTTGCTACCGCGGTTTTTTATTTATGTTGGTTTGTTTTCATTGTAATTTTCAGGTTTGTTGATCGGTGTGATAGGCCTCATTGCTCCTGTCTGACTAATTAGATGTCGTGTTCTTGTGTTCTATTGTGTTTATTTGTCGTGTTCTAGTGTTGTATTATGTTTATTTGTCATGTTCTTGTGTTATATTGTGTTTATTTGTCGTGTTCTTGTGTTGTATTGTGTTTATTTGTCGTGTTCTAGTGTTGTATTATGTTTATTTGTCGTGTTCTTGTGTTATATTGTGTTTATTTGTCGTGTTCTAGTGTTGTATTATGTTTATTTGTCGTGTTCTTGTGTTATATTGTGTTTATTTGTCGTGTTCTTGTGTTGTATTGTGTTTATTTGTCGTGTTCTAGTGTTGTATTATGTTTATTTGTCGTGTTCTTGTGTTATATTGTGTTTATTTGTCGTGTTCTTGTGTTATATTGTGTTTATTTGTCGTGTTCTAGTGTTGTATTATGTTTATTTGTCGTGTTCTTGTGTTATATTGTGTTTATTTGTCGTGTTCTTGTGTTGTATTGTGTTTATTTGTCGTGTTCTTGTGTTATATTGTGTTTATTTGTCGTGTTCTTGTGTTATATTGTGTTTATTTGTCGTGTTCTTGTGTTATATTGTGTTTATTTGTCGTGTTCTTGTGTTATATTGTGTTTATTTGTCGTGTTCTTGTGTTATATTGTGTTTATTTGTCGTGTTCTTGTGTTATATTGTGTTTATTTGTCGTGTTCTTGTGTTATATTGTGTTTATTTGTCGTGTTCTTGTGTTTATATTGTGTTTATTTGTCGTGTTCTTGTGTTATATTGTGTTTATTTGTCGTGTTCTTGTGTTATATTGTGTTTATTTGTCGTGTTCTTGTGTTATATTGTGTTTATTTGTCGTGTTCTTGTGTTATATTGTGTTTATTTGTCGTGTTCTTGTGTTATATTGTGTTTATTTGTCGTGTTCTTGTATTATATTGTGCTTATTTGTCGTGTTCTTGTGTTGTGTATTTATTTATCTATTTATTTACCTTCTTGTGTATTGATATAAGGTTTGTTCGTTGACTCTCTACAAACACTTTACAATTTCATGCGTCAGACTTTAGTGGTATAATCTCACGCCGTTCAATATTAGTTTTCAATTCGTTCACAACTCATTTTTACGACCTTTTTTTTATATCAATCGTGTTCTTTTTGTTAGTGTTGGTTTGTTTTCATTGTAATTTTCAGGTTGGTTGATCGCAGCGATAGGCTGAGCGCTTCATTGCATCTATCTTGAGTAACTAGATCTCATGGCCTGGTGTAATATTATGTTCATTTATTTATCTATATATATACCTTCATGTGTATTGATATAACTGTTGTTCGTTGACTCTCTATACAACACTTTACAATATCATGCATCAGACTATACACGTTTAATCCCCCGCTGTTCAATATTAGTTTTCAAATTGCTCACAACTCATTTTTACGACCATCTTTTTTATCGAGGAAAACTTACACCAATAATCCTGTGTATAACTATTGTGCTACACCTGACTATTTTCTTATCATGATACTTATATTACTTCAACAACTACCTGTGAATCTAATACTTCCTGCATTTTAACATTAGTCACTATTTATGCCCAGGAAAACACAGTAATAAGTTATCGCGGTTCAATGTATTTTTACGATCATCTTTTTTATCAATGAAAACTTACACCAATAATCCTGCCTGTGTATAGCTATCGTGCTAACACCTGACTATTTTTCTTATCATGTACTTATATTACTTCAACAACTACCTGTGCATCTAATACTTCCTGCATTTTAACTTTAATCACTTTTTATGCCCAGGAAAAAAAAGTAATAGTTATCGCGGTTCAATGTATTTTTTTGTTTGCCGTCAGCGCCTCACAGTAAACATCTAATCAGACTCCGCCTTTCACTTCTAGTACCGAACCAACATCTTTTAATTAGCAGGAAACTTAATTACCAGTCAATATAATTTGGTCTCCCTTGAGCTGATTTGCAATTAGATTAACAAGACCAGGTATGAACACATGTTTGTATTACTCTCTCTCTCTCTCTCTCTCTCTCTCTCTCTCTCTCTCTCTCTCTCTCTCTCTCTCTCTCTCTCTCTCTCTCTCTCTCTCTCTCTCTCTCTCTCTCTCTCTCTCTCTCTCTCTCTCTCTCTCTCTCTCTCTCTCTCTCTCTCATCACACACACACACACACACACACACACACACACACACACACACACACACACACCGCCTGAACGGTGGATTATAGGGCATCCGGCACCATTCTGTGGTCCGGCGTTCGATCCCCGGCCTCGCTCATTCCTGGGGATTTTTCCACTGAGAAATTCGGGCGGTTACTGTCCCCCTTGAGCAAGGGGATGGGGGGGATGTGGTGTGTGAGGTCCCAGCATTGCCCAAAGATCGGTAATAATGAGCTCCAAGCTTGCACCGGGAGGGTGAAACTGGCGATCCCGAGTCTGACTCGCGTGGACAAGACCATGGGTGAATGACACACACACACATACACACATACACACACACACTTTATGGATGCGTCACCTCCCTCAAATAATGATTCAGGTCTTATCACAATATCATCACCCCATTAACTGCTCCAGACGCCCCAAACGATGCCTGACTCTAATGATTCTTGCCTGGCCACGACCTCCTCCCGCCCACACACTTACTTCTCTTCCCTTCCTGCCCTTCCCTCTCCCTTCTTACCCTTCCCTCTCTCTTCCCGCCCTTCCCTCTCCCTTCCTGCCCTTCCCTCTCCCTTCCTACCCTTCCCTCTCCTGTCCTGTCCCTTCCCCCTCCCTTCCTACCCTTCCCTCTCCCTCCCTACCATCCCCTCTCCTTTCCTACCCTCCCCTCTCCCTTCCTACCCTCCCCTCTCCCTTCCTACCCCTCCCTCTCCCTTCCTACCCCTCCCTCTCCCTTCCTGCCCTTCCCTCTCCCTTCCTACCCTTCCCTCTCCCTTCCTACCCTCCCCTCTCCCTTCCTACCCTTCCCTCTCCCTTCCTACCCTTCCCTCTCGCCTCAGTCCTTCGTCGGGGCCTTTGACAGAGCGCCGGGCTTATCAAAGGTGTATAAATCCTTTAGCCTTTGCCCCCAAGATACACAGGCGACGATAGAAATAAATAAATAAATAGTGTTTTTCTCTGTTCTATAACCCTGGACTCTCTTGCCTTACCTACTCTTGTGTCTCCTGTTGTTGCTGTTGTTTTCTTTGTCTTTTTTGTGTGTGCTTGTTTATGAGGTCTGTTTGTTACTTTATCTGCTTTTGTTGACAGTTTGGGGTTCATCACTTGTTTCTCTCTCTCTCTCTCTCTCTCTCTCTCTCTCTCTCTCTCTCTCTCTCTCTCTCTCTCTCCTCTCTCTCTCTCTCTCTCTCTCTCTCTCTCTCCTCCTCTCTCCTCTCTCTCTCTCTCTCTCTCTCTCTCTCTCTCTCTCTCTCTCTCTCTCTCTCTCTCTCTCTCTCTCTCTCTCTCTCTCTCTCTCTCTCGTTTCTTGTTTTATCTTCCTCTCTCATTTTATTTTAATTTCTCTTGTGTTTCTCTTTGCTCTAGTTCTTTTTGTGTCTTCCTTTGTGCCTCGTGTGTCTCTTATTTTCTCTTCTTCTTCTTGTCTTTGTGGTCTTGTCTGGCCTTTGACTTCTTGTGTTATTCCGACTTTTCATACCTCACCATTTCTTCTTCTTCCTTCGTTTTGTATTTTTTTGTTTCTCATCATTTTAGCATATTATTATTTTTATTTTTATCATGATTATTGTTATTATTACTCGCAAAGTGTAGTTTCAATTTCCCTCATCAAAATATATATCTTAGTCTGTTTATTTGTCACTATTTTTTTTTTTTCTATCTATCTATCTATATCTCTTTTTCTTTTATATCCATAGGGTGTTTCTTTTCACGTGATGATATTTTTTTTACTATACTATCTTCTCGTTTCATATCCTCACTTCCTTTGTCCACACGATTTATTCACCCCCTCTCTCTTTCTTTCCTTCCTCCACGCCTTGCCCTGCCCTTCTCCCTCTGTCTGTCTGTCTGTCTGTATGTCTGTCGGTCACTCAGTCTATTTGCATGCCTGCCTCTTCCCCCTTTCACTGCTCCGATATACATTATTCTCTACTCTCTCTCTCCTCTCTCTCTCTCTCTCTCTCTCTCTCTCTCTCTCTCTCTCTCTCTCTCTCTCTCTCCATCACACACACACCACACACACACACCCACACACACCACACACCACACACACACACACACACAACACACACACACACATCACACACACACACACACAACACACACACACACACCACACACCACACACACACACACACACACCACACACAACCAACACCACACACACACACCACAGACACAACTTAAATCATATACCAGACATTGCACACAGAACTTTGGCGCCATCACACCTTTATGAGACGTCCTAAGCAGGAAATCAGGAAATTATAGGGAAGGAAAGCAGCGTACTGGCGCATTCTTGAGGAGCGTGACCAAGGAAGGCAGGAAATTAAAATTTGTTCCACCCCAACCTCACAACTCTTCCTCTTCCTTCTTTTTGCTCTACCTCCTCTCCTCCTCCTCCTGCTCCTCCTCTCGATCTTCTTCCATCTTCCTCTTCTTCCTTTGCCTCCTCCAAGCTGGCCTTGGGTTGATATGTGCAAATAGGACCGGACAGACCTCTCTAGCGCATGTCATGAAGAAGCCCCAGAGAAGAGAGAGAGGAGAGACGCCTAGGAGGAGAATTTTGAAGAGGAGAGGATTGGATGGAAGAAGAGGTGTAGTTGCCTTGTACGCGCTGGTAAATGCATATAAAACACACACCCACCACACACCCACACACCACACACACCACACACCCACACCCACACACCATACCACACATCACACCTGAATCATACCCTGAACAAGCCTCAACTGATCGCGTTATATGTGCCAACCCCAATAAGCGTGAGTTCCCTCGCCTGCTGCCCATGTACGTGAGACTTGCCGATGAGAAGATGGAAAGTGAGCAGCATAAACTAATTAAAGGTTTTTCTCAAATTAAGATTTTTTTGAGAAGAGAGAGAGAAGAGAAGAGAAGAGAAAGAGAAAGAAGAAGAGAGAGGAGGAGATCCCATAGAGGGCTTAGAAGACGGTAGGGAGAAGAGAGCATATGAGGGAGAGGAGGAGAGAGAGAGGAAGAAGAGAGAGAGAGAGAGAGAGTAAATAAGCATGACAGATACGCAAATATTTTATTGAGAATATATATACAAAAAAATAATACATAGATTTGAACATGAAAAACAATAAACACTTCCAAATATCAAGGTGAATTTTTTTTTTTGAAGAACATATGGAAATCGAGAAAGCGTATATTAATGATGATAATAATAATGGTAATGATAATAATAACATCGTGACATGAACAAAAAAGAACCTTGATTATAGTACAGGAAGGAAAGGATTACACAATGAATACTATAAAGAAAAAATACTGAAGGTCAAGAAAGAACACAAAAAAATACACACAATGTATAGTTCTGTTTTGCCGGAAGGGAAATAGAAGCGTGATAAAAAGAAGGAGGAAATGTCACTGCGCTCGATGGCAAAACTATGGAATGCAGTTTGATAAGAAAAGGTATTTGAATCCCTTAAAGAGAGGATTGAAGGTACATAAAGCTGCCTGGTACTGTTTACTGAGCCTGTTTTTTGTTTTTTGTATTGATTTTCTTGGAAGGTGATGTGATAATTATAGAGAGTAAGGCTTCGTGTTTGCGTCTACTACTACAACTATCATCACTACTACTTCTACTACTACTACTACTACTACTACTACTACTACTACTACTACCATCATCACTACTACTTCTACTACTACTACTACAACTACTATCACTACTACTTCTACTACTACTACTACTACTACTACTACTACTACAACTACCATCACTACTACTTCTACTACTACTACTACTACTACTACTACTAATAATAATAATAATAATAATAATAATAATAATAATATCACCATTACTACTATTACTATAGTGATGTATTATTTACTAAAATGGGAAACAAGCTCTTTATCTTAAATTACAGTACACACACACAAAAAAAAAACACACACGCACACGCACACGCACACGCACACACACACACACACACACACACACACACACACACACACACACACACACACACACACACACACACACACACACACACACACTTCCATTACGTGTTCCTCCCAGCACAGTATAAGTGGGGAGCTGCAGGAGTTAATGAGCAGGTGTCACGAGCATCACACCTGTGCCCCCCCCCGCCCCCTACCTGTCTGCCGGTGTGTGTGTGTGTGTGTGGTGTGTGTGTGTGTGTGTGTGTGTGTGTGTGTGTGTGCGTGTGCGTGTGTGTTGGCCAGGAAACCGCAGCAGAGTATCACATCACATTGCAATATTGATCTACTTACGTAACTTGTTCTTGCTCGGCTTTCGTTATATTTTCTGTTTTTAATCCTTTGCTTCTCATAATTTTTCATTGTGTAAATATTTTGGTTTAATTCGTGTATTGTAAACTTGTAGTGTTAGTTTGTCATATATTTGCCATTTTACCTGCATCGTTTTTTATAGATATTTTTAACTTTATAATTATTTTGGTTGTATTCATGTATTGTATATTCGTATTATGAGTTAATTAAATATAACTTTTTTATTCTTTTTTTCGCCTATCCATTCAATCAAGTATCTTTCATGTCTTAATTTCTCGATGCTATTGATAAAATCGTCATAATATTTCGTGTTCAGTTAGTTACCTTACGTATCTTAAGCGAGACTAATATATATAATGAACTGCATCTAACTTATTAATGTATTTTTATAATTTCACTTTAATTTGTTAGAATGAAGAACGTCTGCTGCTACCCTGCTCTTCCTTACCTTCACCTGCTTATTTTCTCCACTGCTTGACGCTATCTGCTCTTTAATTCCTCACTCCCTCCTTACACTCCTTTATATATTTTGCTCCACGCCCTTGAGCCAATTCCTAAGAACCAGTGTGTAATCTAGTAATTATTTAGAGCACTTAAATACTCCTTGTTAGGCTTCTTATTATGTGCGGAGGAGGAGGAAGAAGAGGAAGAGGGAATAGAGAAGAGATGTGAAGTGAAGTAAAGACTGAGGAGAGAAGAGTAAAGAGGGAGTGGCAGAGAAGAAAGAGTGGCAGAGGAAAGAAGAGTAAAGAGGGAGTGGCAGAGGAAATAAGAGGAAAGAGGGAGTGGCAGAGGAAATAAGAGTGGCAGAGGAAAGAAGAGTAAAGAGGGAGTGGCAGAGGAAGGAAGAGTATAGAGGGAGTGGCAGAGGAAGGAAGAGTGGCAGAGGAAATAAGAGTAAAGAGGGGGAGAGGTGGTACTAAAGAAGGAGACGTGAGAGTAGAGAAAAAGGCGAAGCTGATAAAGGGGAGAGAGAAACTGGAGAAGAGGAGGGAAAGAGGAGAGGCTAAAGAAGGGGAACAAGCGTCTTGAGGGAAAGGGGAAAGGGAGCTTAGTGGTTTAGTGGGAAACTTGAGTGACTTGGCAGCGGCAGAGTGAGAACAGAAGAAGGAGATTAAGATTAGGAGGACTGCGTAGATGAATATAAATCGGGTAAAGAGGATAAAAGAAGATCAAGAATCCTATATTTATCTGTATTATTATGTTGTTGTTGTTTTGCCTGTATGCCTTAGAGTGAGACTAAGATTATTATTATTATTATTATATAAGTAAAGATAAAATTCAAGAAGAAATGACATTGAGGAAAGGGCAGTGATTAACCCCTTGAGACCCAGAACGTAATTTCCATTGTAATTTGGCTACCATTAGACGATTTTTAGTGAATGTAAGCAATGTTTTATAAATATAACCTGTTTAGTATCCTTGTCCACTTAACTCATTTGGTATATTCTGTTACTTTTTATAATTTAATGGCTAACAACAGACAATTTTATATAACAAGAAAAGATCTGGGCGTGATGAGGTTAAAGATAGAGGGAAAAAAAAGTTGAAGAATGAAAAAAAGTCGAGATGTTGGACCGCTTAAGTCTCACAAGGTAGTATTACAAGCGAGAAAGAAAAAAAATTAATGTATAAAAGCTTTCACGCAGCGCCGCGACAGGTGAGGGCGAGGTGATATAAAGTTACCTGCACGACTTACTTGAGTGGGCGAAGTGATTAGCCCAGGTAGTTCGCTGTGCTCCTCAAAGTCTAAATTATCCCCACATAAATGGTTGCAAGGTCTTGGAGTTGATATATTGTCAGATCTGTAGTATACATAGTTATTAAGTGAGATTCAAGGTTAAATGTGGCGCGCTAAGTAAGGGAATGCGGAAGACAGTAATGAGAGTGTAATGATTCTAAATGTTGATGATTCTTAATGTTGCAAAAGAAGAATGATGAAATTTATGTTGCAATAGAAGAATGATGAAATTTATGTTGCAATAGAAGAATGAGTAAGAATGATATAATGGTACTAATACTCGAAGAAGGGAGAATATTACGACGACAGATATTCGCGAACTCCCTTTTGATGTATTACGAGTAGAATAAAGCTAAATGACAACGATAAATGATATATAGATAGTATACGCAAAAAGCCAAACTAAAAAAATATAGTTCAATGGACACTTACTTAAACTGAAGAATATTTATAGACGGTTAGGTAACGAAAACAGATGAGACCAAATAGTCAACAGGTACGCGGTGGTTTTGAGAGCGAGTTGTTAGGTGATGACAGGTAACAGAGAGAGAGTACAGGCAGGTAAAGGTAGAAAGGTGAGAGCAGGGGGTGACGGGTGACTGATGACTGATGGGGGGGGGGGGAGGATGGGAATGAGGGTGATGGGAGGGGGGGGGGGAGTGGGGTGAAGGGGAGGTTGGAGGGTGAACATACCGCGGTAATAATGGGTGTATGGGAGTGGCGGGGGCAGGAGGGGGCCAGGAAAGAGGGTAACCACGTCCGGAAGATTGTGATGCGCCCCCACCCACCCCAGCCAGTGCTCTCTTCACCGCTAAAAAAAAGAAAGAAATATAAAAAGTTGTTTGTATGTGTGTGTCTGACATGTATACATTTTCTCGCGTTGTATTTTCATCGTGTTGTAGTCTATATATTTTTTCGTCCGCTTCGGTTAGACACACACACACACACACACACACACGCACACACACACACACACACACACACACACACACACACACACACACACACACACACACACACACACACACACACACACACGCACACGCACACACACACACCACACACACACACACACACGTCACCTTTTTTCCTCCCATCCATCTTACCTAACCACTATCTTATTATTAGCCTAAGCATACTGTATACACTACCAATAATAGTTTATATAAAACATCTACAATTTGGGTACAAAATATGCATATATATATAAGAAAAAGAGGGAGAGAGATAATTTTCTGCCAATCATGTGGACCCTAATAGCCAATATCCAATTATATGAAGAAAATAACTTGCTATTCTCCTCGCAGCGCAAACTAAGCTCTATTTTCTAACCTGAATGTCCCTTATGAACTCTAGGAAGGCAAAGTACACACTATGAACTACTAATGTAACACTATTTTACTTCTATACTACGCTAGTGACTAAAAAAAACATATTTGTATTGCCATAAACACTGATCCAATACGGCCAGGTAGCGGGAGGATCGTGTCGCTGTAATAACATTGTGTGTCGAGGCGAGGCAGGTGGTGATCAGGCAGGAGTAAGGCGCTCTAGGTGACGCCCCTGGGAGACATAACACCCACGCCTTATAAGGAGGCTGCCCTAGGCCCTAACTGTTCGTATACGTGGCCACGACCCTGCGAGAAGCACACTATAAGTTTTTTGTTTATTGTTGACAGGATGTTCTGGACTTTAACTGTAACTGTATACCTGTGCAGAATTGCTTCATCAGGTAATTGTGTTTTAATTGAAGTGTGTGTGTGTGTTTTGTCTGCTGGTGAGGTGTTGAGGTGTGTTGTTAATGTGCTGCGTCGACGCCTCTATACAAAAAAACATGTCTTGTGGCTCAGTGTTCTTGTTGTGGTGGTAGTGGTGGAGTTATTTAGACACATTATTAAAGAAACATGAATATTCCAAGGGGTGCGGGGTCGTAGTGATACACCTTCCACTATACCACCACCATCACCACCGTTACTTACCATCAACACTTCATACAATAACAAACGTATAACAACAACACAATCATACATAAGCAAAAAACACAACAAGTAAATAATAACATTCAGGAGACACTCAGCAACTCACCTGTCCCGTGTTGGTTAGTTAAGTATGGTGGGGTCCCGGGGCACCTGTGAGCGGGTACACCTGCGGCTGCCGGGCTGAGGGCTCCAAGGGGGGGGGGCAGCAAGACACAGGTTCACAGCCAGGGAGACGGAGAAGGAAATAAAGTAACAAGAAAGTAATGTGTCGGAAGTAAGGGGACAAAATAATTAAGCCTGAATTAACCTGAATCAACTCCGATACTTTTTTTCTTTCGATTTTTTTTTTCGACACAGACTGAATAGGAAAGGAAGTGAAATAGGAAAACGGAATAGGAAATAGGAAAGTCAACAAGAAAACAATGTGTCGGAAGTAAGGGAACAGAATAACTTATCCTAAATCAGCCTGAACTAATTTTTTGCTCCGTTACTTTATGATCTTGATGGTTTATTTTTTATTAATATTGACATCTACCGTTCGCATTTCTATCTATCTACCGTTCGCATTTCTATCTATCTACCGTTCGCATTTCTATCTATCTACCGTTCGCATTTCTATCTATCTACCATTCGCATTTCTATCTATCTACCGTTCGCATTTCTATCTATCTACCGTTCGCATTTCTATCTATCTACCATTCGCATTTCTATCTATCTACCGTTCGCATTTCTATCTATCTACCGTTCGCATTTCTATCTATCTACCGTTCGCATTTCTATCTATCTACCATTCGCATTTCTATCTATCTACCGTTCGCATTTCTATCTATCTACCGTTCGCATTTCTATCTATCTACCATTCGCATTTCTATCTATCTACCGTTCGCATTTCTATCTATCTACCATTCGCATTTCTATCTATCTACGTTCGCATTTCTATCTATCTACCGTTCGCATTTCTATCTATCTACCATTCGCATTTCTATCTATCACCGTTCGCATTTCTATCTATCTACCGTTCGCATTTCTATCTATCTACCGTTCGCATTTCTATCTATCTACCGTTCGCATTTCTATCTATCTACCATTCGCATTTCTATCTATCTACCGTTCGCATTTCTATCTATCTACCGTTCGCATTTCTATCTATCTACCGTTCGCATTTCTATCTATCTACCGTTCGCATTTCTATCTATCTCCTTCGCATTTCTATCTACTACCGTTCGCATTTCTATCTATCTACCGTTCGCATTTCTATCTATCTACCGTTCGCATTTCTATCTATCTACCGTTCGCATTTCTATCTATCTACCGTTCGCATTTCTATCTATCTACCGTTCGTCATTTCTATCTATCTACCGTTCGCTTTCTATCTATCTACCGTTCGCATTTCTATCTATCTACCGTTCGCATTTCTATCTATCTACCGTTCGCATTTCTATCTATCTACCGTTCGCATTTCTATCTATCTACCGTTCGCATTTCTATCTATCTACCGTTCGCATTTCTATCTATCTACCGTTCCCATTTATATCTATCTACCGTTCGCATTTCTATCTATCTACCGTTCGCATTTCTATCTATCTACCGTTCGCATTTCTATCTATCTACCATTCGCATTTCTATCTATCTACCATTCGCATTTCTATCTATCTACCATTCGCATTTCTATCTATCTACCATTCGCATTTCTATCTATCTACCATTCGCATTTCTATCTATCTACCGTTCGCATCTACCGTCCGGGACTTCTCTCTCATTACTTTTTTTTTAGATTACCATGCACATCTATATTTTTCGCATTTTGTTTCTTTATCCCTTGATCCGCCGCCACCCTGAACAGACACGCTCCTTAACCGACAGGAAATTGATCGGCGTCAGTGCTCCTTTCTCCCCCCCCCCCTCTCTCCCCCCCCCCGCTGATGATGACACGTGTTGCCGTGATTGGAGGTGTCGAAGACGATTTACGGGGACGGAGGGAAAGGAAGCTAATCACCAACGCCAATGATTTAATGAACCACTGAGCTCGTAAATCAGGTGCGTGCCTCCCCCACCACCTTACGACGACGACAACAACGACAACAAACAGAAGGAAAACATCAAGAAGTTATCACACACCTCGGTTCCTCGTGTATGTGTGTGTGTGTGTGTGTGTGTGTGTGTGTGTGTGTGGTGTGTGTGTGTGTGTGTGTGTGTGTGTGTGTGTGTGTGTGTGTGTGTGTGTGTGTGTGTGTGTGGAGTCGTCCGGTAACCCCGCGCAGAATAATTAGAGGCTGTACGCTAGATAGAGGACGGGCGGGTCTGCGAGGTTGTGCGAGGTTGTGCCTGAGGTGGTGTGGGTCTGGTTGGCGGGTTGTTGTGGGTTTACGGGAGGAAGGTGTTGAGAGAGAGAGAGAGAGAGAGAGAGAGAGAGAGAGAGAGAGAGAGAGAGAGAGAGAGAGAGAGAGAGAGAGAGAGAGAGAGAGAGAGAGAGAGAGAGAGAGAGAGAGAGAGAGAGAGAGAGAGAGAGAGAGAGAGAGAGAGAGAGAGAGAGAGAGAGAGAGAGAAAAAAAAAAATCTTGCCATTCTTCAAGTTCAATAATTGGTTCACTGAGCATCTTACCAACTCAAATTCTCATAAAATCGATGCCTCAAAGAATGGATTTACTGATATGTTATTACTGAGCCATCGTGTTTCCTGTTGTTTAATACGTATGCGATGAACTAAACTTTAACTACATGTGTATAATGTTGAAAATATTGAAGACTGTGAAGAGGAGTGAATGGATGGCCGCGAGGTGGAAATTGCTTGTTAAATATTATATGAGTGGATGTGGATCTCTAAGGTGGAGGACTGAGTGAATAGATGTGGATGGAGGCTGGACAATGGAGGGGTATGAGGAAAGAGAATAGATGGAGGATTTAGAATAGTTAACCCCTTGAGACCCAGAACGTAATTTCCATTGTACTTTGGCCACTATTAGACGATTTTTAAGTAATAGAAGCAATATTTAATAGATATGACCTGTTTAGTATCCTTGACGACTAACTAATTTGGTATTTTAAGATACTTGTCGTAATTTCATGGCTAACAACAGACAATTTTTTTTTATAGCAAAGGAAAAATCTGGGCGTGAAGGGGTTGAACGTGGAGGAATAATGTGTTTTTATCCTACGTCATGCATGATTTGTGTTCGTCCAACGCTCTCCGCGGCCAGACTGGAAAGAAAATCTCATTCTCCTGCTTCCCCTTGCCTGCTTGTTGTCCTTTCTCTCTTCCTTCCCCAGATTCTTTTTCCTTCCTTCCTTTACTCGTAAGTTTTTTCCATTTTCCTTTCCTTTCCTCTTGGTACTACTACTTTCTGCCCTTGGTTTTCACTTTCTCACTTAAGTTTGCTCCTCTTTGTCCCTTTTCTTCTCTCTTCCTTTCCCAGATTTGCTAAGATTATAGAAGAGGTGTTTCCCTCCCGCGTGCTAATGGCAGGGCAAGGGAGGGCGAGGCAGGGAAGGAAGGCATTAGGGCAGATAAGGGGATGGAAGGAGCAGGTGAGAAAATATTTTGTGCCGAGTGTTGTGTTTGTCTTGTTTGCTTGTTGAATGTCGTAACGGGGTGTGTGTGTGTGTGTGTGTGTGTGTGTGTCTCTGTGTGTGTGTGTGTGTGTGTGTGTGTGTGTGTGTGTGTGTGTGTGTGTGTGTGTGTGTGTGTCTGTGTGTGTATTATCTAGTTGTATTCATCTAGTTGTATTTTACAGGGCCTGAGCTAAGTTCGTATGGCCCCGTCTCCATATCAACATTCTTATCATTCATCCTCAGTGCTTAGTGCTGGCCGAAGCCAGCACCCTGGGAGGCGGGTCACAAACCCCCGGCTAACACCCGGTACCCATTGTAAAAAAAAAAAAAAAAAAAAAAAAAAAAAAAAAAAAAACTTCTCGAAATTTTTTCATTCATTAATTATTTCAAGATCTGTCATTTATCAGATTTATTACATTTATTGACCTAAATTGAAGTTGTGAAGATTCATTAATGCGGAGACCAGACAAAGACATAATTAAGTCTGTATAATTACCACGTATCAATATGTTTGTTTCCTTTATGCGTCATCTTACTCGCTAATCTTCACACACACACACCACACACACCACACACACACACACACACACCACACACACACACACACACACACACACACACACACACACACACACACACACACCACACACACACACACACACACACACACACACACACACACACACACCACACACACACACACACACACACACACACACACACACACACACACCACACACACACACCACACACACCACACACACACACACACACACACACACACACACACACACACACACACACACACACACACACACACACACACACACACACACACACCAAAACACACACACACACACACCACACACACACCACACACACACACACACCACCACACACACACACACACCCACACACACACCTCTTGTTTGGTTGTTTAGAGGATATGCCTCAGAGCCATAGTGATCTACCGCTGCTGTAGCACACACACACACACACACACACACACACACACACACACACACACACACACACACACACACACACACACACACACACACACACACACACACACACACACACACACACACACACACACACACACACACACACACACACACACACACCACATCTCTATAGGAACAGCCCAATTCCCAGACCCGCGTCAGCCCTAATCACCGTGAACATTACGTAGCCACAGAAACTAATTAACCGAGGAGGAAAGTGTCATTAGTTACCTTCTGGTGGTGCCGCACATTCGTTCACCTGCACAAACACACCTGTCCCAGCTAATTACACCCCTGCCCTGCCCCTCACCTGTAGCCCATTGGTCTTCCTCGCAGCGCCTGTGTAGTAATTAATCAAGTCTCCAGGTGTTGGGTTGTTGTGTCTCTTGCGTGCCTTACCGTGACCACTTTGCATACCTGTACTGTACGTGGCGCTCCTTCTTCTTCTTCTTCTTCTTCTTCTTCTTCTTCTTCTTCTTCTTCTTCTTCTTCTTCTTCTTCTTCTTCTTCTTCTTCTTCTTCTTCTTCTTCTTCTTCTTCTTCTTCTTCTTCTTCTTCTTCTTCTTCTTCTTCTTCTTCTTCTTCTTCTTCTTAATGCTAGCAATCAGGATAGCTTAGCATTAACCTTTGACACTGCCGTAGTAAGCGTGGTGAAGGAGCGACACTGGGAAAGTACACACACACAAGGGTTTATAGGAACACAAGGAAGACAGTCAACCAGCGCTAATGGTCTGGTACTGAAACACAAAATTTAAAGTTGCTAATAAACGTTGCTTGGTAGAACAAGAAGTAACGGATTCAAGCTGGAAAAGCGTAGATTTAAAAAAAGAAATAGGGGAAAACTGGTTCACAAAAAGGGTGGTGAATGGTTGGAATGGAGTCAGTCGTCAGGTAGTTAGTGCGGAGTCAATAGGGAGTTTTAAAAGGAGGCTAGATAATTTCATGAATGGAGATGAAAGTGGATGTAGGTAGTATTAAGTAACAGGAACTACCTCGTGTAGGTCTCACGGCCTCTTGTAGCTTCCTTATTGTCTTATGTTCTTATGTTCTTCTTGTGATCTTTGTCGCTTAGTATCGCTTCATATAGGTCCTCTTCAAACTTCGTCTCCTTAGTTAACAAATTTGTCCACTCTTCCCTTAGTTATTTCACCTGGGATACTAAAACATTTTCCTTAGTTTTGGTCCTTATACCACGTAACATCCTAATTCATTGTCTCTGTGTTCTTTTCTCCGATAGCACTGCGTTAGGAACACTTTTTGTGAAGTTTACAATACTTTCTGTTTCCTGGTGTAGTTTTGTCATTCACCAGGTGTTAGGACTCACAGTATCGCGTGTAATCATAGACTACAGGTGCGGTGAAATCCCTCTAAATGAGTAGCTTTCACTAACGACTGACCACGCTAAGGAGGTAATACCCGATTGTATTTCACTGCATTGATCCGGTGCGTAGATAGGAGACACGCAACCGCTAAAAACAAGTTATGGTGAAGAGAAGTATGATGCTTAAAACACCTTCGTCACACTCTTCATGTTTAGTTTTTATCCATAACTCGGTCCAAGACTCCGAACAGACACATAATCAACTTAGCGGGACTCATACTAAAAGAGGGATAAATTAGCCCCCAGAGAGATTAGTCCGTACAGGAGAGAAGTAGGATGCCTTGATGATGTTAAAACACCTTCGTCACACTCTTCATGTTTAGTTTTATCCATAACTCTGACCAAGGCTCTGTAAGACACGTAATCAACTTAGCGGGACTCTTACTAAAGAGGGAAAAATTAGCCCCCAGAGAGGTTAGTGCGTACAATCTTCTCGTCAGTCTATCCATCATAGCGCCAGGTAAAGCGAGACAGCCCAACACCACCCACACGCCCATCACAGCCACACACCCTATCATCACCAGGTTTATCTCGCCCTATCACACACCACCATCAACTGATAACTGTGGGTATAATTCTCTCTCTCTCTCTCTCTCTCTCTCTCTCTCTCTCTCCTCTCTCTCTCTCTCTCTCTCCTCTCTCTCTCTTCTCTCTCTTTTCTCTCTCTCTCTCTCTCTCTCTCTCTCTCTCTCTCTCTCTCTCTCTCTCTCTCTCTCTCTCTCTCTCTCTCTCTCTCACACACACACACAAACATCATTAAAATCCTCCTTCTCGTTCATCGTCGTCTTTCTCTCATTCTTCCTCTTTCTCCTCCCTCCTCCTCCTCCTCCTCCTCCTCCTCCCCCTCCTCCTCTCCCGTTTTTACCCTGCCTGCCATCCATCATCATCACCATCAGGTAGGAAAACAAGCTAAACAGCCGGTACACAATATTTTCAACACACTCGCCCATCAGGGAAGTGAAAGGCAAGTGTGGGAAACGATCTTATCTATAACACGATAGCGAGAGACAAGTAGTCATTATCTTATAAGAAGGAAAGACCGCGTGATGCTTAAAAGTTGAATAAAAAAGTATAGATGTAGTTCTTTTTAGGGGAAGTAAGTCTTATTTTTTGGGGAACTAATATACTTAGATAACTTTATTTTATTGGGTTAATTATCATATAAGAGGGAAAGACCGCGTGATGCTTAGAAGTTGAATAAAAAGGTATGCACTTAGTTCTTGTTAAGGGAAAGTAAGTTGAGTTTTTTTTACTAATATGCTTGGATAACTTCATTTTATTGGGTTAGTTATCTTATATGAAGGAAAGACCGCGTGGTGATTCTTTAAAGTTGAATAAAAAGTTATGCATTTAGTTATTTTTAGGGGAAGTAAACCTTATTTTTGGGGAACTAATATACTTAGATAACTTCATTTCATTGGGTTAATTATCATAAAAGAAGGAAAGATAGCGTAGTGATGCTTTAAAGTTGAATAAAAAGGTTTACATTTATTTCTTGTTAGGGGAAAGTAAGTTGAGTTTTTTTTACTAATATGCTTGGATAA
>JACEEZ010024399.1:17500-22500 GCA_016584305.1 Chionoecetes opilio | reverse complement strand
ATCACCGGTATACCTGTCCCCCCCCCCCTTCTTGCCCCCCCCCCCCCCCCCCCCCCCCCCCACCTGTCCTTTGCCCTACCAGGTGAACCGCCAGGGAAGCCAGGTGTCACGTCAATTAGATTTTTCTTTTTTCACCAACTAACACGCGAGGCCATGCAATGATTTTGGTTTATTCAAAATGAATGAACTGCTGATTCAGCAGTGCTGAACTGAATTTAACCCCTTCACGCACAGATCTTTCCTTTGCTATAAAAAAATTGTATGTTGTTGAGCCATAAAATTACGAAAAGTAACTAAATAAACCAAATTAGCTAGTGGACAAGGATACTAAACAGGTCATATCTATAAAAACATTGCTTATATTCATTAAAAGTCATCTAATGGTGGTCAAATTACAATGAAAATTACGTTCTGGGTCTCAAGGGGTTAAAGTATACGTAAGTTTTTATCTTGTTATTACAAGACTTTGGTTTTATTAGCTGGGTGACATTTAAGTTTTCCTTTCATGTAATGTAAGATTATCTAGAAATCGTGTCATTTCAGTAATATTATAAAATTTCATGTATACGTTACTTAATATTTAACGTGCATTTCTGGCCTTTCCACTTTTCAAATATATGTTTATTAAGTTGCTTATGCTATGCTCCATTCAAGACTCTTTTTTATTCCTGTCTCATATTATTCATTCCTCTGTATTCATTTCACTGTTCAGTCACTCATATCCACACTGACTCATATCCTTGCAACCTTTCCCTTCATGTCTGCGTCTTTCCCTCCCTCCCTTCCTATAATTTCCTTTCAACCTTTCCCTTCACCTTTACGTCTTTCCCTCCCTCCCTCTATTGCCTAAACAACGGGGTCTGTTTGGAAGAATCTGCCTCACCTTCCCTTTCTCCCCCAAGCCTTGAGCCTACCTGTTATGCCTCTACGGACCGGACCTGTTTACGGCCGCGTCCCATAAGATGTATCTGTCTATAGAGGAGGAGGAGGTGGAGGAGGAGAAGGAGGAGGATTTCGCCCTTTATTGATGTTACGAGGAATGTTAGGTCGCTGTTACACCTTCCTTGATGCGGTGTTGCCAAGGGAGGAAGGGAAGTCAAGGTGGGCCTGCGATAGATAATGTTCAAGGGGTTTTGTTAGCAGGTTATACTATAGGCTTATTCTAGTAAATGCCTTGCGGTAAATAAACGGATATAGCCAATACAGAAACTTAATCCTAACTTGCTCAGACCAGTGGATGATAATACTCTGAAAACTAGCTAGATCAGACCAGCGTAAGGTAATGTAAACCACTCCAGGCAGAGAATATTCAGCCTCACTATGTTAAAGACAGACCAAGCCAGACCAGACCAAGTCATGAGATGCTAAAGAAGACCCACGAAGTTGAAAAATTAGACCCAATCCCGCGGAACATGAACTTAACCGGACAAGAGATGCCTCCTACACGCTGTCCTGCTCTCCTCCTCCTCCTCCTCCTCCTCCTCCTCCTCCTCCTCTCCTCCTCCTCCTCCTCCAGGCGACGCCCTCCATTCATCACCTGTTACCATGCTTGAGTTTCGGTGTTGTGTTATTCTCTCCTCCTCTTCCTTCACCCCTCCTCTCCTCCCCCATCTCATCTTCCTCTTCTTTTGTTACCGCTCTCTCTCTCTTCTCTTCTTTACCTTGTTCCAAACACCTCCAAGCTCCTGCAGGGTTTTTTTCTCTCTCTCTCCTTCCCCCTTCTATCCTTTCCTCCTTCCCACGTTCTTCCTTGTCCGCACGAATACACACACACACACACACACACACACACACACACACACACACACACACACACACACACACACACACACACACACACACACACACACACGTTTAGGTACTCCGTAGTGTAGTGGTTAGCACGCTCGGTTCACAACCGAGAAGTCCCGGGTTCGATCCCCGGGCGGAGCGGAAACAAATGGGTTGTTTCCTTAAAACCCGAGCCCCTGTCCACCCAGCAGTGAATAAGTACCGGGTGTTAGCCGGGGTTTGTGACCTGCTCTCCGGGGTGCTGGCTTCGCCAACACAAAGCACTAAGGATGAATGATAAAAATGTTGATATGGAGACGGGGCCACACGAGCATTGCTCTGGCCCTGTGAAAATACAACTAGATGAATAGATGAATACACACACACACACACACATAGTGGAGAAACATAGGACACATGAAGAGAGAGAGAGAGAGAGAGAGAGAGAGAGAGAGAGAGAGAGAGAGAGAGAGGAGAGAGAGAGAGAGAGAGAGAGAGAGAGAGAGAGAGAGAGAGAGAGAGAGAGAATGTAAGAGGAGGAGGAGGGAGGAATAATGAGACTTGGAGGAAGAGAAGGTGACTCTTTGCCTCCTCCCTTTGTTAGAGAGAGAGAGAGAGAGAGAGAGAGAGAGAGAGAGAGAGAGAGAGAGAGAGAGAGAGAGAGAGAGAGAGAGAGAGAGAGAGAGACAGGCGCAGAAAAGAAATGTCGAAAGCATACAAAGAATAAGAATATAATATTGAAGTGTTAAGCTTATTCAATTTCCGCTGCTGCCTTTTTCCCTGTGCGTTCAGTCTGGTGTTTTGTAACTTAGTCATCCGTGTAGCGAGTTAATGATCCCAACACTGAGACGCAGGAACCTCGGCTCCTGCCAACCCCTGGACGGCCGGGCGTCAGGTCTTCACGGGCCGTCGACCTCTGACTCCCGCAAAACTAAAGACATTTAACGCGATTACAGCTAGCTAGGATGCTATTTTACTACTCCGTCTCTTGCTGCAATCCCGCCAAGCTACAAATTCCTGAAAATAAAAATAGAAAATCTTCAGAGACTCCTTGATGCATAGGTAAACACACTAATTGATTCCAGATGCGATTTAGACGAAGATAAATCCTGTAAAAAAACAAAACTGGCAAGTATCGAAAATTGAACTGGAAACTAACGAATGGAAAAAACTTTGAGTGAAATTTGCACTTTCATGTGTTGGGTTTTCGATCCTGCCCCTAAATCACCATCAGAAAAGTAAAGTGTCGCTGATTAAAGGATTACAGACTTACTGGCGTCCTTCAGGGTATACGTTCGGGGTCCTGCGAGGTTTCAGGAAATATTAGATTATGTGGGAATGTTTTTGACGATGATTTTATACCATGAAGAAACGCGGTGTCAATTTACCAGATCAGACACGGGACGCAGGGTGGGCCAGAGTGCGTGGCGCTGTGTTAAGGTGGAGTGTGTGGCGCTGTGTTAAGGTGGAGTGTGTGGCGCTGTGTTAAGGTGGAGTGTGTGGCGCTGTGTTAAGGTGGAGTGTGTGGCGCTGTGTTAAGGTGGAGTGTGTGGCGCTGTGTTAAGGTGGAGTGTGTGGCGCTGTGTTAAGGTGTGTTAGTGGACTACCTGCCGAAAATAGGACTGGCTTGAGTGGATGAGAATTGAAAGAAAGATGCGGGTGGATGGATTGCGGTGTGGATGTGGATGGGACGTAGGATGAGAAGAATAGTGTTGTGGATAGGGTGTTTGAGTGGATGAGAATTGAAGAAAGATGGTGATGGATGGGTGTGATGGGATGGACTGTAGGTGAGACAGTGTGTGTGTAAGAGTGGTGATGGTGGGTGAGAAGGTGTGTGTGTGGTGTGTGTGTGTTGATGTGGTGTGTGTGTGTGTGTGTGTGTGTGTGTGTGTGTGTGTGTGTGTGTGTGTGTGTGTGTGTGAGGTGGATATAAGCGAGGCCTCATCTTGCAGGACACGCAAACTTAACAGTCAAAGGAAGACGTTAATTAAAGCATCCCATTAATTAAGGTGGGTTATCTGGCTCCCTAGATCAGTGTTCAAGGTCGCCCAGCCCTGCCTCGGCCTGCCTCGCCACCTGCCTCACCACCCAACCCACTGCCACCTCACCACCCAACCCACACCCACCCCACACCCACCCCACACCCACCTCAATACCCCTCCCCCTCATTAATCCTATACCGTGAAATCGAATGGTCAACCTTAGATTAAGACTCCCATCACGAATACCTTTATAAATAGAGTTATTAGTTCTTTAATTACCCGATAGAAATGCTGATGTTAATAATTATAATTGTCCTACACATCTTAGTTTAATACGTTCATTTCAGCAAGTAATTAAGTCATATGTTCTGGTGACTCGCCTGTTATTAGCACGTGTAAGTGAAATGCTATCAAAACAAACTCCTTTCACTTGGATTACACCCCCTCCCTCCCCTCCTCTCTCCCCTTCAGCCCCCATTTCCCCTCCTCTCCGATCACCTCCCCCCTTCTCTCCTCTCTCAGATCACCTCCCCTCCTCCTCTCTGATCTCCTCCCCCCTCTTTTCCTCTCTCCGACCCCCCCCTCTCCCCCCCTCAGGGTCACTCACTGTTACCTGCAGCCGTGGACAGGTGAGTCGCATTAAGTCAATTAAAGTGAAAGGTTTGTGGAGGTGAGACAGGTGCCACACGTTCTTGCTTTACTTTTTGTTTCACTTTTTGCTTTATGCTTCTCACTTTGTTTCACTTTTTGCTTTATGTTTTTCATTTGCTTTCACTTTTTGCTTTATGTTTTTCACTTTGTTTCACCTTTTGCTTAATTTTTCACTTTGTTCACTTTTTCGCTTATGTTTCCACTTTTTTCCTTTTTGCTCTGTTTCACCTGTCTCACTTTGCTTATGCTCCCACTTTGTTCTCACTTTTTGCTTTATAGTTTTTCACTTGTTTCACTTTTGCATTGTTTTGTACTGTGTTCCACTTTTGCTTTATCTTTTACTTTGCTTCACTTTTTGCTTTATGTTTTTCACTTTGTTTCACTTTTTTGCTTTATGTTTTTCACTTTGTTCACTTTTTTTTTATGTTTTTTCACTTTGTTTCACTTTTTGCTTTATGTTTTTCACTTTGTTTCACTTTTTGCTTCTGTTTTTCACCTTGTTTCACTTTTTGCTTTATGTTTTTCACTTTGTTTCACTTTTTGCTTTATGTTTTTCACTTTGTTTCACTTTTTGCTTTATGTTTTTCACTTTGTTTC
>JACEEZ010024399.1:0-12500 GCA_016584305.1 Chionoecetes opilio | reverse complement strand
TGGTATCATTTTCCAACTGTTTTTCTTACAAGTAGTTGATAGTTAGTAGTATGTAGTTCAGCAGATACCCTCGCTATGGACCAATAGGTCTCCTGGTGTCTGTTATTCCTATGTAATCCTATGTAATCCTCCTCCTCCTCCTCTTCCTCCTCCTCCTCTTCTTGTGGTCAGCTGCATAATTTTTCTGCATAAATCCTCAAAGCTAGACACTAAAAGTCAGCATTTTACGTATTTATTTATACATCAGAAGGTCGTAACTTTCCTCAGTATAAAACGAACGTAAAATATAGAAAACGTATTCTATCTTTTGAAAGGAGAAATCTGGCATACTAATCTTGAGCTTCATGTTTGTTTTGCTGGCGTCTCTCTTGTATTCTTAAAAGGGACACGCAATTTAGATAACAGCTGTAGCGTAACCCGGGGACTGTGAGGCTGATGAGTTAATCTTTGTTGCAGGTGAGGTGAGGGGAGGACAGGTGAGAAGGGAGAGAGGGGTCGTTGAGGGGAGAGTGAGGTCGTTAGCTGTCTTCATATCTTAAAGTTGATAGTATTTTGATTTTTTTTCGCTCTATAATTTTTGTGTCTCTTACCTCGATATGAGAGAAAAAGAGAGAGAGAGAGAGAGAGAGAGAGAGAGAGAGAGAGAGGTTGTTATCTGTCTGCATATCTATAAGTTGAATTATTTTAACTATTTTTTTCGCTCTATAATTTTTGTCTCTTACCTCGATATGAGAGAGAGAGAGAGAGAGAGAGAGAGAGAGAGAGAGAGAGAGAGAGAGAGAGAGAGAGAGGAGAGAGAGAGAGAGAGAGGTCGTTATCTGTATGCATATCTATTACTTGATATTCTTTAAACTATTTTTCTCGCTCTGCAGTTTTTATACTTTTTTTTTTTTAATCAAGGCAGTTTTTTTAGTTTTTTTGGTTACATTGGATTTTTGAGACAGTTTTTTTTTTACTTTGCTTTTAATCAAGACAATTTTTTTTCGCTCTATAATTTTTGTGTTTCTTACCTCCATACGTCCTTGCCCCATCACTTTTCAATGCTTGTATGGACTGGGTATTGGACAAGGTTGTAAATCAAAGTGATTGTGGAGCATCCGTCGGCAACACCAAGATCACTGATCTTGGTTTTGCCGATGATGCAGTAATCTTTGCTGAGTCGCTGGAGGTCCTTGTGAAGGCTCTCGAGGCGCTGCACGAGGAGGCAAAGCCTTTGGGACTTGAGGTCTCCTAGCTCAAGACCAAGGTCCAGGTGTTTGGAGACTTACTAGATGAAGCAGTACAGTCTGTTCATGCGTGTGGCGAGGACATTGAGATCTTGGAAAGTTTTACATACCTTGGTAGCGCAGTCCATAATGACGGCGGGTTACGTCAAGAAGTCTTACGGCGGATTGGCATAGCCCACGGTGTTATGGACTCGCTCAGCGGGAGTAGTTGGCGTTGTCGGTACCTGTGCAGGAGGACAAAGATCCGGATCTTCAAGTCGCTTGTGATCCCTGTCTTACTCTATGGTTGTGAGACATGGACACTAAATAGTGACTTGAAGAGACGAATCAATGCCTTCGCAGAATCATGGGGTATCGCTGGGATGATTACGTGTCAAATCAGCGATTGCACCGTGAAACTGAATCGAGGCCTATTACCTGCATAGTCCGTCAGCGCCAACTTCGGCTATATGAGCATGTGGCACGCTACCCTGAAACCGATCCTTCTCATGGGGTTGTATCTGTTAGAGACAATCCGGCGTGGAGGAGGCCAAGGGGGCGCCCACAAGGCTCGTGGCTGGGGCAAGTTGATGTTTCTTGTCGAGAGCTGCTTGGTATGGGAAAGGAGCCTGCATGGGAACTCGCGTGTGGCGACCCCCGGGAGTGGCGTCGTAGGATGGGCGAGGCGACGTGCCCCCCGGTGTATGCCCCCAGTGATTGATTGATTGATTACCTCGATATGAGAGAGAGAGAGAGAGAGAGAGAGGAGAGAGAGAGAGAGAGAGAGAGAGAGAGAGAGTGAGAGAGAGACCGCCCTGGGCATAGTCACTCTTCTGTCCCTTGTCGCCAACCTCTCACCCTCTCACTTTCCCTTCCTCCTTGCACCTTTTCTCTGATTACTTCACAACCTCCTAGATCAATGGACTGTTAACCCCTTCACGCCCAGAACGTTATTTCCATTGTAATTTGGGTACCATTAGACAATTTTAATTAATATAAGCAATGTTTTATAGACATGACCTGTTTAGTATCCTTGTCCACCAGCTAATTTGGTAGATTTAGTTACTTTTCGTAATTTTATGGCTCGACAACATACGATTTTTTTATGGCAAAGGAAAGATCTGGGCGTGAAGGAGTTAATAGAGTAGATGAGGTGATATTTAATAGAGTAGATGAGGTGATATTTAATAGAGTAGATGAGGTGATATTTAATAGAGTAGATGAGATGATATTTAATAGAGTAGATGAGGTGATATTTAATAGAGTAGATGAGGTGATATTTAATAGAGTAGATGAGGTGATATTTAATAGATAGATAGTCAGTTGATCTTGCTAACCTCCATCCTCTACGTCTAAGAAAAGTAGAGATAAAGACAAAAACTATAAACTTTCGTAAGTGATGTGCCCGATGTTGCTGCCTGGAGGAGGTGGTGAGGCGGCCGCGGTGCCACCAACACTCCCTCATTCTGTATTAGGATGTGCTGAACGGAGGAATTTATACTGTGTTTTGCGACGGGTCCTTCTGGCTGGCCGCGGGAACAGCCGGTCTTGTGTGTGTGTGTGTGTGTGTGCGTGTGTGTGTGTGTGTGTGTGTGTGTCTGTGTGTGTGTGTGTGTGTGTGTGTGTGTGTGTGTGTGTGTGTGTGTGTGTGTGTGTGTGTGTGTGTGTGTGTGTGTGTGTGTGTGTGTGTGTGTGTGTGTGTGTTGTGAGGAGCGACGGACGCCCTGCCATGCACCTCAACCTCACGGCCTCTTGTAGCTTCTCACGGCTCTTCTTACTCTTTGATATCTCTCTATTATCCACCTTTTTCCCCTCCTCCCAATTTCTTCTTTCCGCTTTATCATTTCCTCCTCCTCATTCGCCTCCTCCTCCTCCTCTTGTGGTCAGCTGGATAATTTTTCTGCTCAAATCTTCAAAACTATTCACTAAAAGGCAGCATTTTACGGATTCCTTATGTTCTAGGCTTCTTGTAGCTTCCTTATGTTAAAGCTGAAACGACAGGGCCAAGGAACTCCTCACTGCGCCCTACTACCTCTTGACTCTAATATAGGAGTATGTAGGATAGGAGGAGATATAGGATAGGAGTCATAGGAGTGATGGCAGGGTAGGAGTGATTGGTGGTGGGGTGAAGGCGCTGTGAGCCAAAAAAAAATAATGTTTGTCTTGCAATGGTAACTAGAAATTTAATATGATAGCCACGTAGAGTTTTTATTTGACTCTACGCAATTGACCTCTTCCCTCTTCCTCTTCCCTTCTCCATTCTCGTCTTCTACCTGTTACGTCTTTTTCTTTACTTGTCTGTTATTTCGTCTTCCTATTCCTCTTCCTACCTCCTCCCTCCTCCCTCCTCGTCTACATGGTATGTCTTTTCCTTTAAGTCTCCTATTATTTCTTCCTCCTCCTCCTCCTCCTCCTCCTCCTCCTCCTCCTCCTCCTCCTCCTTTTCCTCCTCCTCCTCCTCCTCCTCTCCTCCTCCTCCTCCTCCTCCTCCTCCTCCTCCTCCTCCTCGTCGTCATTCTCCTTCCGTAATCACCACCATCATCCTGGACAACACGAGGGCAGGTTTGGCAATCAGAGTGGAAGCAGCAATGATGGATCACCTGCTACGATGCGACCTGCACACACGCACGCACACACACGCACCCACACACACACACACACAACACCACACACACACACACACATACACACACACACACACACACACACACACACACACACACACAACACGCGCGTATACTGTACATACATGTCTTAAGTGCACATTCTAGATTATTTATAGGTGTGTGTGTGTGTGTGTGTGTGTGTTGTGTGTGTGTGTGTGTTTTGGGGTGTGTGTTGTGTGTGTGTGTGTGTTGTGTGTGTGTGTGGTGTGTGTGTGTGTGTGTGTGTGTGTGTGTGTGGTGTGTGTGTGGTTTTGTGTGTGTGTGTGTGTGTGTGTGTGTGTGTGTGTGTGTGTGTGTGTGTGTGTGTGTGTGTGTGTGTGTGTGTGTGTGTGTGTGTGTGTGTGTGTGTGGTGTGTGTGTGTGTGTGTGTGTGTGTGTGTGTGTGTGGTGTGTGGGGTGTTTTGTGTGTGGGGTGTGTGTGTGTGTGTGTGTGTGTTGTGGTGTGTGTTGTGTGTGTGTGGGGGGCAGGTGTGTCCCCCGGTGGTGCCTTGAGGTAGCGTAAAGGTAGCCAGGTCACTAGTCCTCCTAATCCCTCTTCAGCATACCAAGTACTTCCTCCTTTCCCCTCCCTTTCCCCTCCATGACTACCCTCCTCTCCCTCCCTTTCCCCTCCATGACTACCCTCCACGCCCCACCTGTCACTCTCCCCTCACCTCCCTCCCCTCTCGTCACCTTTTCTCCCATTACTTCACAACCTCCATCCTCTACTTCTGATAAAAAAATCTATGTAAACAAAATTAGTTGTATTCTTGAAACTATAAAATGTGCTAAGATAGTATAGTAAAACAACACGTAAGATTATAGTGGCATTGCTTTATGTCTTCTGTAAAAATTTAGATGAGTGATTTTTGGCCTCGATATTAAGCATGTATCAATGTTTGTATGTATCCTTGTTTTTCCTTCTCTCCATCCATATTTTTTAAAGTATATCTTGTTTATCCTCCTTTTCACTCCCTTATTTCTCCTTCTTTCCCCTCTATCTTCCTCTTTCACTCCCTTTCTTCTTCTTTCCTCCTTTATCCTCCTCTTCACTCCCTTATTTCTCCTTCTTTCCCCTTTTATCTTCCTCTTCACTCCCTTTTTCTCCTTCTTTCCCCTTCTATCTTCCTTTTCACTCCCTTATTTATCCTTCTTTCCCCTTCTATCTTCCTCTTCACTCCCTTTCTCCTCCTTCTTTCCCTCTGTCTCACGCCCTTTGCAGTAATCCCTCTCACCTGTCCTCTTCTTTCCCTTTGTCTCACGCCCTTTGCAGTAATCCCTCTCACCTGTCCTCTTCTTCACTCCCTGTTCCCTCTTCTTTCCCTCTCTCTCACGCCCTTAGCAGTAATCCCTCTCACCTTTCCTCTTCTTTCCCTCTGTCTCACGCCCTTTGCAGTAATCCCTCTCACCTGTCCTCTTCTTCACTCCCTGTTCCCTCTTCTTTCCCTCTCTCTCACGCCCTTTCCAGTAATCCCTCTCCCCTTTCCTCCTCGTGTCCCTGTCCTTCCCCTTCACCAGATGGGCCGCGAGAGAGAGTAGAGGTAGTGTCACAAGGGAGAATAAGGCCCGGAAAGGATGCAATAAATACGACGCAGTTAACGTGAATGACATTGCAAGACAGACAAGAGTACTCATCACGGTTATGGAAGTGACTCATCTTTACCTGCGATTCACCTCACTTCTTATGGGTCTTTGAGGGGCACCGACCGCTTGTGACCGAGTCGTCTTGTTTCAGGGGGTGAGTCATACTGCCTCTCGGTCTCTCGGTCTGTCAGTTTGTCGGTTTGTTGCAGCCTCGAGAAATGATGAAAGTGCTGAGTCACGGTTCACTAGAGTAGCCCGAGGAAGGAGAGAGGAAAAAATTAGTACTGAAAGAGAGAGAAGAGAGAGAGAGAGAGAGAGAGAGAGAGAGAGAGAGTAGAGAGAGAGAGAGAGAGAGAGAGAGAGAGAGAGAGAGAGAAGAGAGAGAGAGAGAAGAGAGAGAGAGCGCATTTGTGGCATTTAATTGCGGTTAGAAGGGAATAGAAGTTTGAGAGAGAGAGAGAGAAAGAGAGAGAGAGAGAGAAGAGAGAGAGAGAGAGAGAGAGAGAGAGAGAGAGAGAGAGAGAGAGAGAGAGAGAGAGAGAGAGAGAGAGAGAGAGAGAAAGAGAGCGCATTTGTGGCATTTAATTGCGGTTAGAAGGGGAATAGAAGTTTGAGAGAGAGAGAGAGAGAGAGAGAGAGAGAGAGAGAGAGAGAGAGAGAGAGAGAGAGAGAGAGAGAGAGCGCATTTGTGGCATTTAATTGCGGTTAGAAGGGGAATAGAAGTTTGAATGTGCAATTAGAGGGAGTCTACAGAGCGCGGCCCTTTAATAAGCCACATGGCAATTTACTCTGTGACTGAGATCTAAAAAAAAATGCATACGTAGTAATAAGGAAGCTTACACACACGCACTTACTGAGAGAGAGAGAGAGAGAGAGAGAGAGAGAGAGAGAGAGAGAGAGAGAGAGAGAGAGAGAGAGAGAGAGAGAGAGAGAGAGATCCCCAGCGCTCTCAGCTCAGGCCGTTGTCCCTGCTTGACCTTGGGACGAAGATGTTTACAAATCGTCTGGACGGAGCAAAGGCCTCGAATCGACAACGAAAAAACCCGATAGACTCAAAAACCCGACGAAGGAGAGGGAGATAGAAGGAGAGACGAACACGAGGAGGATGAAGGAGAGCAAGGAAAGGAAGTAAGGGAGGAGAAAGGTGACTAGGGTAAAGGGAAGGGTTGGAGGAAGGTAGGGTAGCCAGGGTCCAGCGGGTGCCCATATAGGGTGACGGGGGACCGTGGCGACGTGACCAGCCTGGGGTGACTCCTGCCGCCACACAGCCGCCACGTCCACAGACACACCCACCACAGCCACAGCCTTAACACACACACACACACACACACACACACACACACCACACACACACACACACACACACACACCACACACACACACACACACACATACACATACACACACACACACATACATAGGCACACACACACACACACACACACACACACACACACACACACACCACACACACACACACACACACACACACACACACCACACACACACACACACACACACACAGACGCACCCACCACACACCCACAGACCACAACCTTGATACGTACACACACACCACACACCACACCACACACACACACACACACACACACACACACACACACACACACACACACACACACACACACACACACACACACACACACACACACACACACACACACACCTTCCAATCACTCCTAACAGCCTCAACATAGCCACCACAGCAAACAGCGGCGCCACACGACACACACACACACACACACACACCACACACACACACACCCCACACACACACACCACACACACACACACACACACACCACACACACACACACACACACAACACACACACACACACACACACACACACACACACACACACACACCCCTTCCAATCACTCCTAACAGCCTCAACATAGGCCCCCAGCAAACAGCGGCGCCGCACGACACGACCCACACACACACACACACACACACACACACACACAGACACACACACACACACACACACACACACACACACACACACACACACACACACCACACACACACACACACACACACACACACCACAGCCACACACACACACACACACACACACCTACGCGTCTGTAAACTTGGCAAAATATTGATTTTCGGGGTCACATGTTGTTCGGGTTGTCACATCCATTCGTTAAATATCATGACACCTTCCCTGGTTCTTCCACTTATTCCTCCTCCACACCTGCATCCACCACCTCCACCACCTCCACCTCCGTCGGTCAGGCTCTCTAGCTTTGCATATTTGAGGCAGATTTGCATTGGTCCGCCGTGAGTCATGAAGGGAGGGTGGCGGGGTGGTGAAGGGGGAGAAGGAGGGATCGAAGTAGGGTACGAAGAGTAGAAGGAAGGAAGGTATAGGGAGGAGGAGGAGGAGAAGGAGGAGAAGGAGGAGAAGGAGGAGGAGGAGGAAAGAACAGGAAGGAAGAGGAGGTGGGCATCTGGTAGGTGAGAAAGGAGAAGTGTAGCCATGCAGGAAGAAAAGAGGAGATGAAGGAGTAGCAAGAAGGAGGAAAGATAATTTTTGTTTGGAGGAAAAGTTACAACATCGCTGTAGACGAGAACTAGCGAAGGGGAGGCAGAAGGAGGCCGTGAAGGAGGAGTTATGAGTGATAGTTATGAGTGAGGAAGAGGTGAAGAAAAAATAGTGTGTGATGAAAGTGTCAGACAGGAATAGAAAAATGGTGAAGAAAATATCTCCTCAGGTGTTGATGGAGCGAGGTGTAAATAAACAAGGTAAATATAAGGGGGTTTTTTTTCTGAATGAGAATGTTTTTTTTTGTTTCGTGTTTTAAGACAGGCTTGGACGTGTTTTTTTTTTTATATGATTTCTATCTTTTTTTCATATATTGCTTTCTGTTATCTCTGTTCTCTCTCTCTCTCTCTCTCCCCCTCTTTTTCTCTTTTCTCTCTCTCTCTCCTCTCTCTCCTCTCTCTCTCTTTTCCCCTCCTCTCCTCTCTCGTCTCTCTCTCTCTCTCCCCTCTCTCCTCTCTCTCTTCTCCTTTCTCTCTCTCTCTCTCTCTCTCTCTTCTCTCTTTATTCTCCCCTTGGGGAAAGAGTGTATGTTAATCTGCACTGGAACCCGCCCCTCTCTCTCCTCTCTCTCCTCTCTCTCTCATCCTCATCTTCTCTCTCTCTCCTCTCTCTCTCCTCTCCTCCTCTCTCTCTCTCTCTCTCGAATCTGACGCAGATGAGCAAGAAAGACTAATATTTGCATTAATTTCTCTTTCCTTTCCCTCAAAAACCTCACTACCACCACATAATTCCCTTGTTCATAGCACTTTACTGTACCAATGTGTTTCCATCCCTCCAGAGACTAAAAGTTTGTAAAGCCACTCCACAACACTCACCATAGCATCAGGTATATGCTTGAACCCTTAACTGTCCCACCACAACACTCCAATAGCATCAGGTATAGTGCTTGAACCTTAACTGTCCCCACAACATCGTCTCACCATAGCATCAGGTATAGTGCTTGAACCTTTAATTGTCCACCACAACACCACCATAGCAAACAGGTATAGTGCTTGAACCCTTAACTGTCCACCACAACACTCACCATAGCATCAGGTAGTGCTTGACCCTTAACTGTCCCCCCACAACCTCACCATAGCATCAGGATATAGTGCTTGAACCTTACTGTCCACCCCAACACTCACCATAGCATCAGGGATAGTGCTTGAAAAACCCCTTAACTGTCCATCACAACACTCACCCTAGCATCAGGGATGTGCTTGAAACCTTTAACTGTCCACCACAACACTCACCATAGCTCAGGTATGTGTTTTGAAAACCTTTAACTGTCCACCACAACACTCCCCATAGCATCAGGTATAGTGCTTGAAACCTTACTGTCCACCACAACACTCACCATAGCATCAGGTATAGTGCTGGAACCTTTAAATGTCCACCACAACACTCCCATAGCATCAGGGATAGTGGGTTGAACCCCTTTCTGTCCACCACAACACTCACCATAGCTCAGTATAGTGCTTGAACCTTTCCCGTCCCATCCACAACACTCACCATAGCATCCCGGGATAGTGCTTGAACCCTTAACCCGCCCACCACAACAGTCTTCTCACCATAGCATCAGGGATAGTGCCCTTTAACCCTTACCCGTCCACCACAACCTCACCATAGCATCAGGTATAGTGCTTGAACCTTTAACTGTCCCACCCACAACACTCACAATAGCATCCGGTATAGTGCTTGAACCTTTAACAGTCCACCACAACATCACCATAGCATCAGGTATAGTGCTTGAACCCTTAACTGTCCACCCACAAAACTCACCATAGCATCAGGTATAGTGCTTGAACCTTTAAACTGTCCCCACAACACTCACCATAGCATCAGGTATAGTGCTTGAACCCTTATCTGTCCACCACAACAGTCTTCTCACAATAGTATCAGGTATATGCTTGAACCTTTAACTGTCCACCACAACACTCACCATAGCATCAGGTATAGTGCTTGAACCTTAACTGTCCCACCACAACACTCACCATAGCATCAGGTATAAATGCTTGAACCTTTAACTGTCCACCACAACACTCACCATAGCATCAGGTATAGTGTTTGAACCCTTAACTGTCCACCACCACACTCACCATAGCATCAGGTATAGTGCTTGAACCTTTAAATGTCCACCCACAACACTCACCATAGCTCAGGTATAGTGCTTGAACCCTTAACTGTCCACCACAACCTCACCATACATCCGTATAGTGCTTTAACCCTTAACTGTCCACCACAACCTCACCATAGCATCAGGTTAGTGCTTGAACCCTTAACTGTCCACCACACAAAAATCACCATAGCATCAGGTATAGTGCTTGAACCTTAACTGTCCCACCCAACACTCACCATAGCATCCGGTATAGTGCTTGAACCTTAACTGTCCACCCACAACACTCACCATAGCATCAGTATAGTGCTTGAACCTCAAATGTCCACCACAACACTCACCATAGCATCAGGTATAGTGTTTGAAAAACCTTTAACTGTCCCACCACAACACTCACCATAGCACAGGGATAGTGCTTGAACCTTTTAAATGTCCACCACAAAACTCACCATAGCATCAGGTATAGTGCTTGAACCCTTAACTGTCCACCACAACACTCACCATAGCATCAGGTATAGTGCTTGAACCCTTAACTGTCCACCACAACACTCACCATAGCATCAGGTATAGTGCTTGAACCTTTAACTGCCCACCACAACACTCACCATAGCATCAGGTATAGTGTTTGAACCCTTAACTGTCCCCCCACAACACTCACCATAGCATCAGGTATAGTGCTTGAACCCTTTAAATGTCCACCACCAACACTCACCATTAGCATCAGTATAGTGCTTGAACCTTTAACTGTCCACCACAACACTCACAATAGCATCAGGTATAGTGCTTGAACCCTTAACTGTCCACCACAACACTCACCATAGCATCAGGTATAGTGTTTGAACCCTTAACTGTCCACCACAACACTCACCATAGCATCAGGTATAGTGCTTGAACCTTTAACTGTCCACCACAACACTCACCATAGCATCAGGTATAGTGCTTGAACCTTTAACTGTCCACCACAACACTCACCATAGCATCAGGTATAGTGCTTGAACCCTTAACTGTCCACCACAACACTCACCATAGCATCAGGTATAGTGCTTGAACCTTAACTGTCCACCACAACACTCACCATAGCATCAGGTATAGTGCTTGAAAACCCTTTTAAATGTCCACCACAACACTCACCATAGCACAGTATAGTGTTTGAACCTTTAACTGTCCACCACAACACTCACCATAGCATCAGGGATAGTGCTTGAAACCCTTTACTGTCCACCACAACACTCACCATAGCATCAGGTATATGCTTGAACCTTTAAAATGTCCACCACAACACTCACCATAGCATCAGGTATAGTGCTTGAACCCTTACTGTCCCCACAACACTCACCATAGCATCAGGTATAGTGCTTGAACCCTTTCCCGTCCACCACAACACTCACCATAGCATCAGGTATAGTGCTTGAACCTTTAACTGCCCACCACAACACTCACCATAGCAAACAGGTATAGTGTTTGAACCCTTAACTGTCCACCACAACACTCACCATAGCATCAGGTTTTAGTGCTTGAACTTTTAACTGTCCACCACAACCTCACCATAGCATCAGGTATAGTGCTTGAACCTTTAAAATGTCCACCACCAACACTCACCATAGCATCAGGTATAGTGCTTGAACCCTTAAATGTCCCACCCCAAAAAAATCACCATAGCATCAGGTATAGTGCTTGAACCTTTAACGGTCCACCACAACACTCACCATAGCATCAGGTATAGTGCTTGAACCTTTAACTGTCCACCACAACACTCACAATAGCATCAGGTATAGTGCTTGAACCCTTAACTGTCCACCACAACACTCACCATAGCTAGTATAGTGCTTGAACCTTACTGTCCACCAACACTCCCATAGCATCAGGTATAGTGCTTGAACCCTTACTGTCCCCACAACACTCACCATAGCATCAGGGATATGCTTGAACCCTTAACTTCCACCACAACACTCACCATAGCAAATTTGGGATAGTGCTTAAACCTTTAAATGTCTCATCTTATCCGTCACGCCACAGCACCCGTTCAGCATCCTAAACTACGCCACAGCATCACAAACAGCAGCCAACCACACCCTTTTTGACCCACCCTCACCCACCCCCGCCCACTTGCATCTTCCACCACCCGCCCACCACCCACTAAGCACCTCCCTTGCATAGCCTGCTGTTCCCTTTAATACCCCACTCATTTATCTCTCTCTCTCTCTCCCTCTCCTCTCTCTCTCTCTCTCTCATCTCTCTCTCTCCACTCTCTTTTCTCTCATCCTCTCTCTCTCTCCTCTCTCTTCTCCTCTCATCTCTCTCTCTCTTCTTCTCTCTCCTCATCTCCTCTCTCTCTCTCTTTCTCTCTCTCTCTCCTTCGTACCCAGTAAGGGTGAGGAGTGGGGATAAGGATA
>JACEEZ010024398.1:0-30760 GCA_016584305.1 Chionoecetes opilio | reverse complement strand
TCTCCTCTCTTCTCCCCTTCTCTCTTCTCCTTCTTCTCTCTCCCTCCCCTTTCCTCTCTCTCTCCTCTCTCCTCTCTGTTTCTCCCCTCTCTCCTCTTTTCTCCTCTCTCCCTTCTCTCTCTCTCTCTCTCTCTTTTTTTTTTTTAAATTTACTCTCTAGGCCTAAAGACTGTAATATGAACTGCTTTTTGAGATTTAAGACGTCACAAAAAACAAGAAAGAAACCCTGAGTGCGATCAAAGACACTCTACAACAAGATACCTCACTCGGGCTCCCCCTAATGCAGTTTCTGTTATCCGCCGACGGTGTCGGCGCCGTGCGGAAGGTTTTGTACCAGTCTGCTTGGCCATTCACTTGCTGCATATGATTATCATATTATAGACTATGGTTTATCAATATAAATGATATGCAATATAAATGATATATCTTCGTAAATGTTTGTTCTATAATATTATCAAATAAAAAACCGTAAAACACACTAAAGAAATGCCATTACGAGACTCAGAAGAAATATGCATGAACTTAAACTCTTTGCCATTTAAAACTTTGTGGGTCAACTTTTAACATGACATATAAGAATAGCAGCGCACTTTTATTAGCTTTCCATTGATATATTCCGTTTTATGATAAATTAATTAGAACTATGCAAAAATTTGCGTAAACTAAATAAATAATATCATCAATCGGGTATTTTTTCCGATAGATGATGTTATTTATTTATTTATATATTTCGATTTCTGATAAATGAATTAGGACCACGCATAAATTAGCGTTAACTAAATAAATAACATCATCAATCGGGTAATTTTCCCGATTGATGATGTTATTTATTTAGTTAACGCAAATTTATGCATGGTTCTAATTCATTTATCATAAAACGAAATATATCAATGGAAAGTTAATAAAATTGCGCTTCTATTGATATATGTCATGTTAAAAGTTGACTCGCAAAGTTTTAAATGGCGAAGAGTTTAAATGAATATTAAGTTCTTGCATGTTGCTTCAGAGTCTCGTAATGGCATTTCTTTAGGGTGTTTTACTGTTTTTTATTTGATAATATTATAGAACATACATTTACGAAGATTACAGTATATCATATATACTGATAAACCATAGTCTATATGATAGTCATATGCAGTAAGTGAATGGGACAGTAGACTGGTTAACTCCTGCCGCACGGTGGCGGTCGATTTCACGTGCACCACAAGGCACCCCAGAGTAAGGTATCTTGTTGTAGAGTGTCTTTGGTGCGATGCTTGTGGTGATGATGGAAGTGTGTTCAAGGTTACGAGGCAGTGAGTGAGATGAAGTGTGTGTGCGTTAGTAATGGTAATGGTGGTGGTGGACTAGGGTGTTACAGGTGGTCATTCTATAGTTGTGTTGATAGGTACTACGCGGTGTGCGTGCGTGTGTGTGTGTTTGTGTGTATGTGTATGACTGTGTGTATGTGTATGTATGTGTGTGTGACTGTATGTATGTATGTGTGACTATATGTATGTATGTGTGTGTGTGTGTATGTATGTGTGTGTTTTTTTTTTTTTTTTTTTTTTTTTTTTTTTACATATGTGCCTATAGCGCCTGTAGGCAGTGGGTGACCAGGGCTCGAATGGCAGGCTCTGGAGGTTCACTTGAGGGCGTGAATGGTTGGTCCTCGCCCGTGGTGGCGCAGGCATGATTTTTATAGTGACGCCTGTGATTAGAGGCTCATGCCGCCCCCCTGTGTCCTCCGATGCACTCGCAGTCGAAGGTAGAGTTGATGGGCAGGGCATGTGGGTGTTCTTAAGCCACTCGACGGTGCAGAAAGGTTTTGGTTTTCTTCGGGGATCGAACTCGAGTCACCGAGAACGCCAGTCGGAGACGCTAACCACTCCGCTACCGCCTCCCCTGTGTGTGTGTGTGTGTGTGTGTATGTGTGTGTGTCTGTGTGTGTGTGTGTATGTATGTGTGTGTGCATGTATGTGTGTGTGTGTGTGTATGTGTGTGTCTGTGTGTGTGTTACTTTTATATTGACTGCTGCATAACTCTCTCTCTCTAGTCTAGAGAGCGAGGAATATAGGTGTTACCCATAACATGTCCTTGCTTGTATGCCTCTGTACACACACCACAGTTACGCTCCTTTTGATGGAAGAAATGCTGGAAACAATGACCGTCGACTCCCAAAACTCATGATCTAAGAAATTTTCGGTGACTTTTTCGTGTTTAAAAATACAAAAGATTGATTCCTTTGTCGGCAACGGGGCCTCGAACCCGTGCTTCCTCGCATGTGTTCCACCCTCGAGTTGTCGCCGCCAGTCCTGCTGAAGGCGGAGGGCGGGGCCGCGGCGGACACCTGAAGCACGGCCTTGAGCTCCTAGATGAGCGCACTGAGGTCGGGACACTAATTGTTTTTTCCTCAACAAGTTTGCAAAGTTTGCCGGCCCCCTACGCATGGCTGTAGCTCTGAAACTAACCACAGGATTTTCTTGAAAATACCCTCATTGGGGTTTTTCCCACCCCAAAGTTACATCCCCCGGTTTGAACTTAAATTTTAACCAAACAAATCTTAACCGGAAATTTTGGGCAAACCTGTCTATGAAAAATTAAATCGCGGCCGGAACGGTCACCATGGCATGCTTCAAGCTTTTCGGTCACCCCGGAAATTTTTCCTTTGGCCCGGGGGGCCCGGGGGAAAGCTTTTGGGGGGGGGGCACCCCCTCCCCCCGCATTTAGCGGAAAGTGCTCGGGAAGAGGGAAAGGCTGGCACGTAAAATGCCCTTTGCTGAAAGGGGGCGTGGGCGGATCAGCTGGGGGTTTTTAAAACGGGCCCACCCACGGGGGGTAATGTGGGTAAAATTTAAATCCCTGAAACCCGGGGCCGGGGTGTTATCCCCAGGTCTTTTTTATGAAAAAAGACTGTTTTAAAAATTTGTTTTTACATATGGTATTTTTAAATGGGCCTCCCCTTCCCCCCTCCCCCCCTTGTTTCCTCCACCTGTCCCTTTTTCCCTTTCCCCCAATTTCCACATGCCTTGTCCTTCTGGTCTTTCTTTTCTATATATATTTTTTTCTTCTTACATTTCAAAGGGAATTAGTTTCTAGACAGTTTTTTTTTTTTGAAATATAATAATCAATGATATTTAAATATATGAAGTAAAGTTTATGTGGTAAGCTCTATTATTATAATTATTATCATTATTATTTCATATTATTATTACATTGTTTCAAGTTAATAATATTAATCATGCGGAATGTTTTAACGTAAGCAAAGTTTATTTTTTCATATCATATGCCGTCAAAATGATTACGTTATTATTGGAAGCTAATAACACAATACCCCCGTTTCCAGGTTTTTCCCCTAAGGATCGAATTTTTGGGAATCGGGCCGTTTGGGGTTTTAAAATTTAAGGGTTTGTTGGAATTTGAAAACCTCTTGTTTAAGGTTGCTTTATCTAACTGTTTCGTTTTTTTATCGCTTTTTACCATATTTTTTCCAGGTTTCCCAGTCGTATATATTTTCTTTTATTCCCAAATTCTCTGGTTTTGCTATTGAAATGTCTTTATTTATGTCCATTTGATCTTTTTACGAATATGAGGGACGAGAGAGAGAGAGAGAGAGAGAGAGAGAGAGAGAGAGAGAGAGAGAGAGAGAGAGAGAGAGAGAGAGAGAGAGAGAGAGAGAGAGAGAGAGAGAGAGAGAGAGAGAGAGAGAGAGAGAGAGAGAAAACGTTTATTGAGTACATCTTATACAATATACAATACAATTCGCTATATAATTCCTTTCTACCCCCCTCCTTTAAAAGCCTTCCCCCCCCCCCCAAGGGTAGATAAAGAAATAAAGTGTGGTTCCCCATAAAAGAAAACTCCCAATGAGGGTAGGAACATGGAAGTTTTATAGTAAAGAAAGAGATGAATGTAATATGCTAGCTAATACTCCCGCTAGCACTAATCAATTCGTGGATATAAATATATATCTCGTGGGGCAATATCAAAATAAATTTACCTTACGGTACGCCTATAATCAGTTAATAAATGTAGTTATTTTGACATTATTTACCTTTAAATTTTGCTCCATCGATTAACAACACTGACACTGAAATATTTTTTTCGAAGATCTGTGATAAGACGCTGACCATTTTTAAACCGTTTGTTCTTGTTACATTTGAGGAAAAAATTCGAATAGTTCTCTTGATTGTGTAGCAAACCCTTTAATTGCTTTCACCAAGGGTAGGTATGTCCACAATTTTTATTGAGTTTTTTATGGAAATTTTATGAGACGCAGAAAATTATAAGGATTATGATATAATATTTGGTTTTTAAAAAGGTATTTGACAAAAGTCCCACACGAGAGACTTTAAATAAGGTTAAGGCTCATGGAAAGAGGGGAAAGGGTTTCTTCTTTGGGATCAGGTGGCTAAGTAATAGGCAAAAAAAGGGTTACAATTAAGGGTTTCTAAATTGAAGGGGGGCGGGTAACGAGTGGAGCCCACAAGGGTTTTTTTTGGGTCCTTTACTTTTTTTGATTTACATCAACGACTTAGATAGGGGTTTAGCGGATATCAGCAATTTTGCTGAGAACTAAGGTAGGTAGGAAATTATTGGATCACAGTCTGAGTAAACTAAAATATGTAAATTTTGCGGGAGACTTAGAAAACTTAATGAGGGGCAGTAATGGCAGATGGTTTTTAAATATTGATAAGTGTAGCGTTAGAAGTTGTTAAAAAAAACCCCCGGTAAAGATACCCCATACAATGTATGCTAAAAAGACAGAAGGTGAAAAAGATCTTGGAGTGAGGGTGAGCCCAGACCCCCGACCTAGGAAAAAGTATTGAAGAGAAATAGAGCAAATAGGGGTTTTAGGGATCATACCAGAAGTGTTAAAAGTAGAAGTGCGGAATTTTATTTAAAGCTTTTTTGACTTAGTAGGCAACCTAGATATGTGTTCAGTTTGGCTCCATATACAGGAGGATGAGCCTTGTTAGAAAACAGTGCAAGAAAAATGACCAAAATGATAAAAGGGGATGCGAAAACTTATTTATGAGAAGAGATTAAAAGTTTTTAAAGTTAAACCACTCGGAAGGGACGCAGAGTAAGAGGCGATTGATAGAAGTTTTAAGTGGATAAATGTTAATAAAGGGAGAGGAAGGAACAGTTTTTACGGTTTTTAACCGGGGTAGAACAAAAAGTAATGGATTCAAGTAGAAAAGCTTTAGATTTAAAAGGGGAAAAGGGGAAAAAGGGTTTACAAAAGGGTGGTGAAATGAAGGAAGGACTCAGAGACAGGTGTTAGTGCGGATCTTGGGGAGTTTTAAAGAGGGGGGATAGGTCATGGATGGGGAGAAAGGGGGAGAGTGTGTTAGGTGGGGGGAAACCACGTGAGGCTTCCGGCCTCTTGTAGTTTCTTATTTTTTTTTTTTTTTTAAGGGGATCAAAAAATTTCTATCAAGCCCCAAAATTGTTATACGATTCTCAAAGGTAAACATACGGGTTTTTCGAATTTCTTGAAAGAAAATTTTCGCAGATTTGGAATCAGTTTGGGCGCTCTTCTTTGAACGTTTCTAATTGTTTTATCTTTCCCAAAAAAGGGCGACCAGAATTAAGGAAATTTCTAAGGCAGCCAACCCAAAGAGGGATAAGCATATTTTAAAAAGTCGGGAAAATATGTGCAGTACATGAAAAATTTTTTCACTTTAAAACGGTTTTTTTTGCAAAAAAACCCTAATTATTTTTCTGCTAGAGATTCCCAAAAATGGTCTATATAAAAACTATTGACCCAATTCTGCAAGTTTGAAAGGGTTTCTAACCCAAGCGTCTTACAGAAGAAAATTGAATAAAATCAGGTTAAAAACTGCTTTTACAATCTTCAGCTCTGGCATATTATTTTAAGTACTATTTTTTGATAGGGGTCTGTACCCAATTTTTAATTTTGGGGGGTAATCGTTGGCTAATTCAAAAATTTAATCATTTTCCTTCCATTTTTTTCATTTTTTTATAAGTATTTAAATTTCATTTTAGGCTTGTATCTTTTCAGATTATAAAAGGGCTAGTGTTTTAAAAGTAAATAGTTTTCGGGGGAATCCACCAACCCCCCGGGGCGGGTTTGGGTTTGGGGGTATCATTTAGTTTTTTTTTCCTGCTTTTTTCCGGAAATAAGCACTGATTAAAACCACATATTTAAGTTTTTCTAACATATTTTCGGTAAATACAAAACATGAAAAAAAACCCAAAATGGCCTAATTTAGCAAATTTTTATCCGATCTCTAATCATTACTTCGGAGTTTAAGTTAAAAAATTCCTATTTTTTAAATGAAGCCCAAGATAAATTTCGCCTTTTATAGGGGGGAAAGCAATGCGTACTATAGGTAAAATTTTTGGGCAAGGAAATCAAAAAGTTTAGCCCCGGCGACCCCCACTGCCCCGGGGGCTGGGTAGCCCAGCGGGATGAAAAAATAGCAGCCAGCCCCCCGGGGGAAGTGGAGTCGCAGGACTAAGCTTCGGGGTTTGCCTTCCCCAAATGAAAAGTATAGTTTTAAGATTTTTAAAATGAGACACCTAAATCCTATTTGCTGTATTTTAACGATTTGTTCTGATTGATAAAAATTGGGGTTTATCTTTACAATATGTATTACTTACATATATCATAACAAAAGTAATAGCCATAAATCGCTCCATTCCGTTTTTTTTTTTGCTTATTGATATTCAAAATTATGTATTATCAATTTTTATTATATCTAAAATTTTCCTACCGTTTCTATCCGAGGAGGAGGTGGCAAGGGAAGGATGAGATGTGTGAACTAAGAACTGGGGCAGAAAAGACTCTCCTCCTCCTTTCCCCCTTCCCCCGGAATAAACCTCACGGTGATTAAAAAAGGGGAAGAGAGGGGCGCGTGCTGGAGTTTATCAATTAAAAAGATGTTTTTAAAGTTTTTTTTCACACCCCCCCTCTTGTGTTTCCCAAAATCCTTGCCCTTCTTTCTCTTCTCTCTCTCCTCTCTCTTTTTCTCTCTCTCTCTCTTCTCTTCTCCTCTCCTTCTCTCTCTGGATTAAAAAGGCAATAATGTTAATGCACAGAAAAGGCAGTAGTAGTAGTACTGTAATATTTCAGAAAAAAAGTAGGGTAGAGATATTGGGAAAAAAAAAGACAGTTCTGATACATTTTGGTTTCAGTAGAAGGGAATGAAAATGTTAAGACTTGATAAAACTCACCATAAACTCTTGTAGAGTTCAATGCACCCTTGCAGAAGCTCACGTTTAAGGGGTTTCCCCTTTTTTTTCGCTCTTCTAAACCCCCTTTTTTGCATTTCGACTGGCAGTCCCCCGTCGTTTTATTCCTGTTTTTCCCTCAACATTCGTCTTGCGCTGTCGCCTCCCTCTTCTCCTCTCTCTGTGCCTACTTTCCCCCTCTCCTGTCCCCTCCCCTTTTCCTCCCCCTGTCGCCTTAGTCGTCTTTTTCCGCCTCGCCCCGGCCGTCTGTGCCCCTGGCGTGCCAGCAGTCCTGCCCCCGTTGGGTTTCCCATAAGGTCTCTTCTCTGGCACGACGCCTTTTGTGGATCCCGACCCTGGCTTTGCCCCACCTTCGTATTCGCCCAGTTCCCCATACGTCATCCCCGGGCTTTCGTCCCTCTTCTTTACTGCTGATCGCTGGGATTAATTTCTTCCCATTCTCTTTGTCTTTCCTGGTTTACATTTGCCCGCATGGCACCGAGCGTGTGAGTATCCAACTAAGTCTTAGGGGTTTTTTTGGGCGTTTTGCCTCGATCTCCTCTTTTTCGCAGGTCAGAAACAGTTTAACTGCGGGAAAATTTCGGAATATTTTGTAGCGTTTCGTGTGCTTTTGGGTTTTTGTCAGGGTGAAGCAGGGGATTTCCGGTGGGCTTCTTCACCTCCCGGCAGGGGGGTTTTGTACACCCCGGGATGAGAAGATTTTAGAGAAGCTTTTCGGTTCACAGAGTTATCCCCTGGGTCTCACCCCCTTGTTTTGACCAAGATCCCGATAAAGGAGTACTAAAATAAGATGACCCAAAAACCCCCTGAAAATTGGACTGCGCAGGGATATGGCTTGTTGCACAAGGCCGAAGTCGGAGGGCCGCTCGGATTCATATAATATATATCTATATATATAAAATTATATAATATATAAATAAAATCATCAAAGGGAATTTACCTTTGATGAGGTTTTTATTTAGTTAACGTAATTTATAAAGGGGTAAAAATTTCATTTATCTTTTAAAACAAAAATATAAGAAAAAAATAACTCATCAATCCGGAAAAATTTCCCCGTTTGATGATTTTATTTTTTATAACATAATTTAGCAGGGGTCCAAATTTCATTTATCAGAAAAAGAAATAACAAGGGAAAAATTAAAAAAATTTGCGCTTTATTGACACCCTTAGATAAAATTTGTCTCGCAAAGTTTTAAATGGCAAAGAGTTAAAGTGAATATTAAGTTCTGCAATTTTTCAGAGTCTCGAAAAGCATTTCTTTGGGGTTTTTTTTACTTTTTTTTATTTGAAAAATTTAATAGAACAAAAAATTTACGAAGATTATATATATTTTTATACTGAAAAACCCAGCTATATGATAGTCCATAGCCCAAAATTCTCTTTGTGGGGGCGGGCCTCCCCGACGGGGGGGCCCTGCCGCTATGCAGCCCCAATTTCAAAACATTGTCGCGTGAACAGTCCAGAAATATGGTTATGGATGACCATTAAGAAATGGTCACCAACTCTAAGGCGCTAACCCAACCTCACCTAATTTGAAAATCGTCCCGGGTTCACTCAGTGGAGTTAAGGTGACGGGGTGTGTAAGGGCTTTTTATAAGACTGTGCCGAATCACCCCCTTTTTTAACATGGAATTTCAAAAAGACCAACTGGTTCCAAGATGATGGCTTTGGTTACTCCTTTCCCTCAGAAAAACCCACAGAGCAAAGTTCCCCCAAAGTGGGGGAAAGCGACACTTTACAAAACACAGTGATGTATAGTTTTTAAAGGGAAATTACCCGGGGTTGAGGTGAGGGAAATATAGCAAAGGGGCGGGTAATTTAAAATTACTTAATTTACATAAAACACAATAAAAAAAGGGACCCAGATTAGTAATATCTAAAACAACCCCCAAACCAAAAAACTTTTAAAAATACCCAAAACACAGATTTTTGAATACAAAACACAAAAATAAGAATAACCAACTGGGGAAAATGAAGAAAAGCAATCACCCCCCGTGAAAAATAACCAATATCAACCTGGTAGGTGTTCTTAGCCACTCTGAGGAGAGAGGAGGAGGGAGGTGGGGCCCCAGTGGAAGCGAAGAGCCTCTCCCGAAGGAGCAAAAACAAACCCTAGAATACCTCGGATAGGGTAGGGAGGGAGGCGGCGTGGGGAGATGGTAACGAGCGTTCAAAAGACTTGGAGGGGGGGGAACTAGGGGTTACACGTGTAGAGGTAACCACCGTCCCTTTGCCTACGTGCCCCCCGTCACGTGACAAAAGTCGAAGTTGTGCTTTTACCCCCCACCCCCCAAAGACCCCCGTAAGGTGATGAAGGAGGTAAAAAGAGTAAGGGAGGGTGAGGCGAGGGGTCCCATACCCTACGGTCAGATGGAGCACGGGAGAGGGACCGCAAGGACGTTATCCCCCCCCTTGATGTGTTGAACCCGTCAAGGTTGTGGGGTTTGAATTTTGGGGGGCCCCACTGGGGCTTTGGTTCGGGGTTTTCATGGGGGGTTTATGAAGGCCCAGGGGGTTTGTGGCGGAGAACCCCAACGTGGAGCGAGGAGCGAGGTGGAGATAGCAGTAAATTTCTGTAAGGTGACACCAAGGCTAGTGCTCCTTCTCAATGGGGTTTTACCCCTTGGTGTAGCTCAGTTTCGCAGAGTGGTAGGCGAAGGATGAAGCACATCGGAGAAAGTGGGGTTTGGGAGAGGACCCCCCCAAACTCACGACTCACCGCATCTTTGGAGAGAAAGGGTTTTGATTGAAGTGGGGGTTTCGTACGACAGGGGAGAGGCCAGAGGGTTTGAGGCTGGTGAAGGCCAGGACAGGCGGGAGTCCACGGAAGGGGACTGAGGAATGGGAGGTTTTTCAGGGGCAGCCACAGTAGAGAAATTGCTGCAGAAATTCGGTAAAAAAGCCCCGCCATCCCAAGGAAATCCAGGAGCCCTTTCGAGTAGCAGGGGGTGGAAAGGGAAAAAAAGGGGTTCCCATTGGCCTCCTTAGGTTTCACCCCGCCATGGACCCCGGGGGCCCAGGTAGGTCACCCAGCCCTGACCCAACGTAGGGGCTTTGCAGGTTTAAGGTGATCCGGTTCCTGAAGAAGGGAACGACTCTGTAAGGGTCAGGTGGCTTGCAGGGCAGCCACGACCATTAGTCCAGAAGGGGGTGACCCCCAAGTCTTTTACGATTCTGTGAATCCTCGGAATGGCAGGAGCGGGACCAAACCAAAGGAGATTTATATTTAAATAACCAAAGGGGAAGAAGGGAGACAATGCGGGCTTGGGGGGAGTGTATTGATAGTACCCTTTGGAGATCGATGGTGGGATATCTTTTATGACAGGGGATCAAAAATTCATCAATGCGGGGAGAGGGAATGAATCACGAAATGTGGACTGATTTATTTCCATAATCGGGCAAAACCTGAATGAGCCAAAATTTTGGTAAAGATACAGGGTGAAGCCATGGTGACAAACTAGGGCAGTAAATTTTTTTAACAGGTAATCTACTTCCTTTTTCTTTTTTCCTTTTTCTTGGGTTAAGTTTTTATGCACTTTGTTTTAAAAGGTCGGGGACTGGAAGCATTTAATACAGGTGATAAATTTACAGGCCCAGGAAAGGCAGCGGGAAAAACGGAAATTTTGAGAAAAGGGAGGAAAGTCAGAACTTGAGTGGAAGACAATTGAGTCATGTAATTAGTAATGTTTCTTAGCAGTACGAGTTTGGGGATTCCATAACAGGAGGGAAATCCTCCAAAGTTTATCACATTGGGTCGGTCAGTCAGACTTCAGGACATGTTTTAGGATTCATTTTCCCACAACTAAAATACTGGGGGGTGTAAGGTCTTCCCTGTACTTGGAATGATAGGTTTAATTAGGTTAAAAAGGACCCTTTTAGTGTTCTTCCCCCTATCAGGGGGGGAAAAAAAATAGTTAACTTTACCCCGTTTTTCTCGACCAGATAAGGCCCCTGACTTTTCTTTCTGGGATCCTGAAATGGGGAAAGGGAAAAACAGAACTTTTTTCTGGTTTGAAACTCGAAGAAATGCCCTTTTGCTGTGTTTATCATTCTCCCGGGGAAATAAGAAGGTTTTTGATGGCAAAAGAACGAGATTTCTCAATTGGTTTTAAGGTTCGAATGATGATTCCACAGAAACTGAGGAGGGGGGTAGAAACTAAACCCTTTTCCTTTTTGATTTTTAGAAGTCCCCAATTTTTCTCCCAAACAACAGTCATACGGAGAATACCCCAGGGACTCCTGTGGGCACTTCGTACACAAACAGGAGAAAACCAGCTGTTATCCCAATCCAGGGATGCCACAGCAAAATTTTGTTTAAAGGGGATTGAGAGTCGATGAAAAAATTTCCCGGCAACCTTTGGGGCTGAGGGGGGAGGACCGAGGTTAAGACGCCCCTAGTTCTCCGTAACCCCCGAAATATGTATAGTGAAAGTTGCTCCCTGGTCTGTTGAATGTTTTAGGGACACCAAATTGGTAAAAAAATGCAGTAAGGGCTTTAGCAAGGTTTGGAAAATAACCCTCTTGGGGAAAAGCTTCAGGATACTGGTTTTAAGTCCATAATCGTTAACAAAAATTTGGTTTTCCTTTAGGGTTTAGGAAGAGGCCCTACCCGTCCCGTACCCCTTTCTCAAAAGGTTCAGAGGTTACAGGTTAGGATTTAGGGGGGGGGAGGAATGACTTTATTTGGTTCCTGCCACCTGACAAGTATGACATGCTTTAGAAGGTCTTACTGTTGTTTCATTCCAGGCCAAAAGAAGTTATAGTAATTTTTTATAGGGGGGTTAATTCCAAGGCCGCCAAACCTCAGGTGCCAAAAAGTAATAAAGAAGATGCACAGAGTAGGAACTAAATTGGGGGACCAGCCCAGAAACAAGGGTTTCATTTCAGGAGGTTATATGTCTTAAAGAACATACCTTGGAATAGAAACAGGAAGGGGTTGTTAGATCTATAGCTCCACAGCAACGTTTTGATCCTTAGATAAGGTGGGGTCGTCTTGTTGGATTGCACAATTTTCCTTTGTTTAAATTTTTATTTAAGACACTCTAAAAAAGTTTCAAGAGCTTGGTGGAGGAAGGGTCTTGAGTTTACTTTTTAGAGCGAGTAACAGCACAGGAGGATAAAAAAGGGGTGTCAAAGAACAGCGGGTAAGGGAATCAGACACCTTTTAAAGGGGAGGAACAACTGTTCTCCCCCTAGATCGTTTCCAAGAAATTTGTACTCCCGAAACGGTAGAGGAGTCCTTTATTGCTAGCTTTCCTTTCCAACTAACAGTGGACAATTTAAAACACGCTTTAAAGGGGGAAAGAGGAGGGAAAGATCTGTGAGCAACACTTTCCCCACCCCAAAGCAGAAATTTACATTTGGCAAAACATCCTTTAAAAGGATGATGGCGCAGCTGATCTCTCAAAATAGTGATGGGAGACGATGGAGGACTTTATCTAATGACACAGGACCCTTTGGGGAATGAAAGGTTTAAAAATTTTTGAGGAGTGGGGGAAAATAAGGTAGGACAGGTCCTGAGGGTTTGGAAAGATTTGCTAGCAACGGAATCTAGGAATTTTACAATGAGGGTGTTTGCACTGTGGATGGGTGTCCGGTTTCTTACAATAGTACACATTATAGAAAAGTATTTTAGGAATAGTTATCGGGACCCGAGATTAAATCTAGTACCAAAAGTATAGTCAGAGGAAGACCTAGCACCTCTGGCTGACTCCCGTCCTCCCCCGTGGTACCCAAAAGCGAGTATGAGTCAGCCCCCCGCGGCATTTTCCCCGGTGGAATCCTTTTTTCCCCCACGTGTGCAGGATATTTAAAAGGCATTTTTTTTTTATTTTTCTAGACAAATTAAATTTAATCAAAAATTGTAAGCGTTAGGTCGTGGAATCCCTCCCTTTTTTTAGGAATCTCATTTTCAGTGGCAAATCATAAAAGTTTGTGAAAATGATTTAACATATGCAAACTTTTGCCTATAAGCCTCGGGGTAATTCTAAGCTGATAATAGTCCCTTTACGAATGTATAATTCCAAATGCTCCAAGGTGTTTTAATACCCTTTTAGCCTTACCGGGTTGGGGAACAAGATAGGGAGCCCCTGACCTTTAGGCCCCGTCATTCCCTAGCAAGACTTTCAAAAGAGCGAAAAAAAAATCTACGTCCCTTATCAAAAAGCGGGAGGAGAATAGTTGTTCGAGGGTTTTAACTTTATTTTGGGCCCTTTTGTGGCTTTCCTGCATTGTAATTCTTTCCTTTCATTTTAAGATCTTGTTTTGCGTACTTTTTATTTAACTCGCGGGTCTTTTCTTTTCTATCCATCTCTAATGTTGTTTAAAATGTTGTTTGAAGTTTTTCCCCCCATTTAGTTTTGTTTAGCTAGCTTTTCCCCCTCCAAATTTTACTTTAGTTGTCTGCTTCCATCTCCAATTTTACTTGAGCTGTCGTCTTTCCCTTCCGACGCTTTGTTTATGTCATAATCGAATTTGTAGGGTGTGGATACGGGTTCAATTAAGTCCCTAGGGGGTAGGTCTCCTTAGCAGGGGTTCCTTTTCCACCCCAGGAAAAGTCATTTAAAGGGCAAAAAAGGGAAAGAAAGGAACTTTTGGATTTTTCCCCAGAAAGGGTGCAAGGCGCAAAGATCTATTTCGTTGGGGGGGAAAAACTTTTAAGTTTACAATCCTTCAACCACTACGTTTTTTATACTTTTTTCAGCCCGGATTGAAGGTATTTATAATAGGATGCAACGGATTCCAATCCGTTTGGTAAGTTTTTCAGAGCTTCACTTTTGGGCAGACAAAAGCTTCTAAACAAAAATCAGACATGTGAATAGTAAAAAGGGTATCCAATTGGAAAAAAAAAAAAACAATGAAAAGGTGGCAGTGACAGAACGGCGTTTCCTAGGATACGATCGCAGAACCATTGCGAGTTTGTGAGGCTAGAGGACCAAAAGGACACTGAAAGAGTCAAAGGGTACTTTATAAGATACTTGAGATACTTTTTTTTAGAAAAATCACTAAATAAAAGAAGTTTTTGGCGAATCGTATGGATACTTGAGAAAATGAAGGGCCAGAGTTAATGAGCAAAACATCGTTTTGCATGGCAGACAATTTGATCCAGAAACGGCTATGATGAATAGATAGGAGTTCGACGGCATATCAAAAAAGATCGGATAAAACGACGCGGCGTTTACGCATAAAAACAAAAAAGATCCCGGGTATAAACAAGCTATGAGATAAGACACTACATATGCCTTGTTTAGTCTATAGACACCTTTCCAAAAAAACACAAGATTTAGAAAAAACTGGAGGTGAGCACAAAACACTAAAACCACACAAAAATTAATAGATGCCCAAAAAAAGTCCCTAAAAACAAACAATAATAGCTAAACAGAAAATTTTTTCATCAGAACAAAAAAACTGGCTGTAAAAAAGGAAAGTAGTGCAAATTTAAGGGGGGGTGAAGTAATTGACCTTCACGAAACTACTTACCGGGGCACGGCCCCATTAAAATGTCAAAACCACAGAGCAAAATTGCCCCCAAAATGGTGGGAAGCGAACTTTTCAAAACACAGGATGGATAGTTTTGAAGGGAAAATTTACCCCGGTTCGAGGGAGGGAATATAGCAAAGGGGCAGGAAATTTACAAATTACTTTTAATTTAATATAACACAATAACAAAAAAGGGCCAGCATAGTAATATCAGAACAATCCCAAACCCAAAACTTTAACATAATCCAAAAACAGACTTTTTTACATATACAAATACACAAAAATAAGAAAAACCTAACTGGAGGAAAGAAGCAAAGCAATACCCCCCGTGAAAAAAAACACAATACTCAACCTTGGTAGGTGCTTTTAGCCTCTCAAGGAGGGGAGGAGGGGGGTGCCCAGGGAAGTGAAGAGCCCCGCGAAGTGACAAAATAACCCTAGACATCACCTCGGATAGGGTAGGGGGGGGAGGCGGGTGGGGAGAGGGGGAACGAGGCTAAAAAGACTTGGAGGGAGAATAGGGGACACGCTACTAGAGGTAACCCCCCGGGCCCTTTCCTACGGGACCCCCCTCACGCTGACAAAATCGAATGTTGTGCATACACTCCGACCTGGAATTTTATAAAAGATAATAAAACCCGGGGGTGTTTGGTGTGGGTATGTGGTGTGTGGCGGCGTGCGTGGTGTGCAGTGTGGGGTGTTATTTTGTGGGTGGTTGTTGTGTTTTGGTGGTGGTGTGTGGTGGTGTGCGTGTTGGGGGGGGGGGTTTTGTGTGTGTGGGGTGGTGGTTTTTGGTTTTTGTGGAGGTGTGTTTTTGTGTGCCTCGGCCCCGGAGGTCGGGGGCATGGCAGTCTCGGCCCCGCGGAAGTCGGGGACTTGGAAAAGGGGGGTCCGGCGAAACAGTCTCTCCTGCAGGGACGTGGAGTCTGCTGGAGGGGGGGTGGTGGGGGGGGGTTTTGAAGACCCGAAAAAACTGGTTGGATTGGAATTTGGTTGGGGTTTGGAAATTGGAAATTTTGGGTTTTGGGAAATTGGAACGCAGGGGTGGCGCGTGGGGGGTTGGTGGTTGTGGTGGGATTTTGGAAAAACCGGGGAGGCGGCGGAGTTAGGAAGAAGGAACTTTGGATTCGATAAGGATCAAATTCCCTTCATTTTTCCCTTTTAAAAAAGCTCAGGGTTTAATACCTAGCCTTCCTAAATCTAAGAATCCTAATACCGGGATAGGTCAAATCACGCCCGGGTTTTGGGTAAAGTTCTGAGAGAATGAAGTAAAGAAGGAAAGTTTTTTTCGCTTCCGAAGCAGGAGTGTGGGGACTCCCCGACGCGATGACACCAAAGCCACACAAGCGAAGGGGTGCTTCCCCTTCACAAAGAGGAAAACGGCCCCCTGGGAACAAGAAAGGGGAAGTCCCGCCGGCCCCCGTAAGACTTGAGCCTAAAACCAGGGTGGTGACAAAGAACTAAACGAAAGATCGCCCAAGTAGAAAATGAGGAGTCAGAATTTAAGAAACCCTAAGAAACCCCTCCGTGGGGATGGTATTTGTGGCGGAAACAGGAAATTATGGGTGAGTTAATGTCGGAAAAAATCATCAGAGGATGCTGCGAAAAATTCGGTCAAAAAGACTTTGGGCATCGCGGCGCGGCCGGTTCCCCAAAGCCGCGAAGAGGTCGAGTAGAACCCCACCACGAGGAGGAGACAACGCAGACTCCGTAGAAAAGATAAGAGTCGTCTCAAAGCGATAAAAAAAAGGGGGGTTTGCCAGGTCCGGGGGGGAAAAACGTCATCCCCGACAGCCCGGAGCCCCGACGGAGGAAAACGTGAATGTCCGTCGGTAGTCGCACGTCCGCGAGGAGGAAACTGACCCGGGATGAGAGTGAATGTCACAAGAGACTGACGGGATGGACAAGCAAGCGACAGCAGGGATTCGATCATGGAGAGGGGCCCTGTTGTTGCGTACAATGACATCGGTCACAAATTCATTACATCTCTCCTGGAGTGAGGGTTTTGTTTTTGGTCTCGGATTAGAATTTCTACGTCTGTGAGGAGAGGTTGTGGTGGCGGGGAGAAGTGGGTTTTGTGTTCTGCGGGGTTTAAGTGTGGGGGTGGGTAAGAGTGAAGGGGGGGGGTTAAAAAATAGTGTGGTAGGGGAGTAGAAGGGTCGAGGGAGGGTAGTGAAGGGGTGGAGATGGCTTAAGATATTTTTGGGGGCGATCGAAGACCTGAAAATGGCTTTGCAAGTGAAGTGAACGAATTTAAAAGCTTGGAGAGGGAGGAAAAAGAATACGTTTTCTTTAAATTGAAGGGAAGGTCCAAGTGGAGTGAGTGGAGGAGCACATGCGAGGGATGTACCTGTAGGGGTACCAGAGCGAGATGTGACTCGAGAGACTACTAAGGTCACCAGTAAGTCACCAGGGATTGGTGTTTGGAGGATAGTTGATCATGGAGCCCGCCCGAAGGAGAAAAAGGTAAACAATGACCATGTTGTGTGCACGAACCCATTTAAGGTACTCTCAGGGCTGCAAGAGGGAGATACGGAGGTAAGGAAGGTGGACGATATATCATTACCCGAAGGTAAAATCTTGGTTGTTGGTGACAGTCAGGTTAGGCATCTTCACAGCAGGTTCTGTGACAGGGAAGGGATGCGTATGAAGTCGGTGAGTTATCCAGGGAAGGGGATAGGTTATGTTAGTGACAAGATAGTTGAGTGCATGGCGGACCAAGGGAAAAAGCCCATCGTCTGCCTGAGCGCTGGGGGAAATGATGTTGAGTGTGTAAGAAGTGAGGAATTGCTACGGCGGTTCAAGGAAGCTGTAGGTAAAGTTAGGGACAGGGGTGGGTTTCCTGTGGTGTGTGGTGTCCTTCCAAGACGCTTTGTTGACGACTTCTGGTACTCCAGGGGGGAACAGGCCTCTATGTTCCGTTGGCTGCTATGTTCCAGCGGCTGATATGTACCACTTGAGTCTGCTATGTACCATCCAAGGCTGCTATGCACCGCGGCTGCTGTGGACCATCAGCGGCTGCTATGTACCTTCAGTAGCTGCTATTATCATTAACAAAATACAAATACACTAACAAAATTCCGTTACTTATTACTTTTGTTTGTTATACATTGACAGCGGTAGCACAGAAAAAAGAAAAAAAAAACTATAATTTATGTAGTTTGATTCATTGTATTTATATCGAATATAAATTTTAGAATCTGTGATTGCCTATCGGTCCCGGAAAATATGTAAGCAGCCGGTCGGCTCATTAGTTACTTAGAAACTCCAGTGGACCTGTTCATTAGTTACTTCGAAACTCCAGTGGACCTGTTCATTAGTTACTTCGAAACTCCAGTGGACCTGTTCATTAGTTACTTAGAAACTCCAGTGGACCTGTTCATTAGTTACTTAGAAACTCCAGTGGACCTGTTCATTAGTACTTAGAAACTCGGTGACCTGTTCATTAGTTATTTCGAAAACTCCAGTGGACTGTTCATTAGTCACTTCGAAACTCCAGTGGACCTGTTCATTAGTATTCGAAACTCANCTTTTTTTTTTAGCTATATGTATTTTTAATTTCATTTATGGTTTGTGTCATTCAGTATTATATAGGCTAGTTTTTTTGAAACGTCAAAGTTTTCGGGGGGAATCCCCAATCCCCCCTGGGTGCAGGATTGGTTGTGTATCATTTATTTTCTGTTTCCGCATTTTTAGGGAAATAAAGCATGATTAAAACCACAATTAAGTTTTTCTACACAATTTCGTTTTTAAATAAAAAACATAAAAAAAAAACTAAAAAGGGCCTAATTAGCAACATTTTTATCCGATCTCTAATCATTACTTTCGGAGTTTTAAGTTCAAAGTTCCTATTATTTAATGAAGCCCAAGATCAAGTTCGCCTTTTTACTAGTTGTTAAGCAATGCGTACTATAGTGTACTAATTTTGGCAAGGAAACTCACGATAGCTTAGTCCCGGCGACTCCACTGCCCCCGGCGGGCTGGGTAGCTCCGAGCGGGATGATAACATAGCTAGCCAGCCCGCCGGGGGAAGTGGAGTCGCCAGGACTAAGCTGTCGTGAGTTGCCTTGCCAAACTGAATACAGTATAGTTTTAAGATCTTTACTAATGATGACACCTAAATCCTATTCGTGCTGTACTTTAATCGACTTGTTCTGCATCTGATAATTAAATTTGAGGTTATCGTTACATATATGTATTACTTTACATATATCATAACAAAACTGTAATAGCCATAAATCGCTCCATTCCGATTTTTTTTTTGCTTATTTGCTATATTCAAAAATTATAGTATTATCAATTTTTATTATATCTAGAATTTTCCTATCCGATTCTATCCGAGGAGGAGGATGGCAAGGGAAGGATGAGATGTGTGAAGCATTATTATGTAACTGTGGCAGAAAGACTCTCCTCCTCCTTCTCCTCCTGCTCCTCCGGAATCAACCTCACGCGTAGTATTAAAAAAGAGGAAGAGACGACGCGTGCTGGAGTTTTATCCAATTAAAGATTGTTTGTCAAGTCTTTTTCACACTCCCCCTCTTTTGGCATTCCAATTTTCCCTTTTCTTCTCTCTTCCCCTTCCTTCTTTTTCTTCCCTCTTCTCTTCTCTTTTTTCTCTTTTTTCCCCCTTCTCCCTTCTCTCTCCTCTTTCTCCCCCTCTCTTCTCTCTCTCCTCTCCTTCCTCCCTCCTCCTTCCCCTCTCTCTCTCTCTCTCTCTCTCTCTCTCTCTCTCTCTCTCTCTCGTGGATTAAAAAGGCAATAATTGTTAATGCAGCAGAAATAGAGCAGTAGTAGTAGTACTAGTAATAGTTCAGTAAAAAAGTATGGTAGAGATATTGGAAAATAATAAGACAGTTCGTGATACATATTTTTGGTTTCATGTAGAAGGTGAATGAAATATGTTAAGACTTGATCAACTCACTCATACAACATCTTGTAGAGTTCAATGCAGCCTTGAAAAGTCCACTTTTTACACGGTTTCCCATGTTCTGCTTCTTCTCAACTCCCTCTTTTTGCATTTTCTGCATCTGCTGCAGTATCCGTCGCTTTATTTCCTGTTTTTGCCTCAACATCTCGTCTTGCTGCTGTCGCCTCACCTCTTCCTCCTCTCTCTGTCGCCTCACCTCTTCCTCCTCTCTCTGTCGCCTCACCTATTCCTCCTCTCGCTGTCGCCTTAGTCGTTCTTCTTCCGCCTCGGCCCGGCCGCGTGCTCCCGGCGCTGCCCGCAGCCTGCCCCCGTTGGCGTTTCCTCAAAGTCCTTCCTTGGCACGACGCCCTCTTTTGCTGGGGCGTCCTGGGGTTTCTCCACCTTCTGTATTCAGCCCCAGCTTCCTCATCGTCATCCTCCGGTGCATTCGTCGCCTCTTTTCTACTGCTGACGCGGGGTTAATTTCTTCCCCTTTTCTTTTTCTTTTTTCCCCGGTTTTCACTTTGTTCGCAGGGGACCCATGGTGTGAGCATCCACAATAATCTTTTCGGGTCTTTTTTGGGCCTGCTTGCCTCGACTTCCTCTTCTTCGCACGTCGAAACAGTCTTAATTGCTTTGGGTTTTTTGGAATATCTTCGAGCGTTCTGTGTGTCGTTTTGGGTTTTTTTCAGGGTGAACGGAGGACTTCCCGCGGGTAGGCTTTCTTCACCCTCGGCAGGGGGGTTTTTTTGTCCACCCGAGGATTGGAAAAGTTTTAAGAAGCTGTCAGGTTTCATCATGATTTTTACCCCGGGGGCTCACGCCCTGCTTTGACCATAGATGCCCCCTATTAAGGTGTACTGAAGTAAATACCATAGACCACTGTAAATCTGGACTGCGAAAGGGGATACGGCTTGTTGCACAAGGGCCTGAAGTCGGAGGGCCGCTCGGATTCATATATATATATATATATAAAATATATATATAATTTTATATATATATTATATTATATATATATAAAATTAAAAATTATATATATATATATATATATATATATATATATATATATAAAAAAAAATCATCAATAGGGTAATTTTACGATTGATGAGGTTATTTATTTAATTAACGCTAATTTATACATGGTGCAAATTCATTTATCATAAAACGAAATATATAAGTAAATAATAACATCATCAATCCGGAAAATTACCAGATTGATGATTTTATTTATTTATTTAACACTAATTTATGCATGGTCCAATTCATTTATCAGAAAAAAAAGAATATATCAAGGGAAATCTAAAAAAATTTTCGCTTCTATTGACACCCTTTATAAAAAAGTTGTCCGCAAAGTTTAAAATGGCGAAGAGTTAAGTAAAATTTTAAGTTCATGCTTTTTCTTCAATTTCCGAAATAGCTTTTCTTAGCTGTTTTACTGTTTTTTTTTGATAATTATGAAAAAAAATTTACAAAGTTTAAAGTATACATATAACTGAAAAACCGGTCTAATGATAGCCCATAGCCATATATCTCTTTGTCGGGGGGGCCTGCCCGCGGGGGGGCCTGCCGCTAGCAGCCGGGCAATTTCAAAACATTGTCGCGTGAACAGTCCAGAATATAGTGGTTATGGATGAATATAAGAAATGGTCCCCAACTCTAAGGCGTAACTCCAACCCCTCCCTAAGTCGCCAAAATGCCCCCAGGTTCCCCCAGGTTGGATTTAAAGGGTGACGGGGGGAAAGGGGTTGTTTTAAAATTTGTGTCTAAAATCACGCCTTATAACATGGAATTTTCAAGAAAACCACTGGTTTCCAAGAGATTGAGTTTGGTTACACCCTTTGCCTACGACCCCTGTGTTTTATATAAATGATAATCACTACTGTGTGGTTTTTGTGTGGTGTAGTGCGGTGGGCGTGCGTGCGTGTGTGTGCATGTGGGTGTGTTTTATTGTGTGTGTGACGTGTGTTTTGTGTTTTTGTTGGCGTGCGTGTGTGTGTTTTTTGGCGTGTTGGGGGGGGGGGGGGCTATTGTTGTGTGTGGTGTGTGTGTTTGTGTTTGTGTGTGAGTTGTGTTTGTGTGTCCCGGCCACGGAGGTCGGCGGCAAGGCAGTCTCGGCCCCGGGAAGCGGCGGACGGAAAAGGGTGTGTCCGGCGCATCAGTTTCTCCTGCGGGGGACTGGGGAGTCGCTGGAGGGGGGGTGGGGGTGGTGGTTGTGAAGACCCCAAAAAACGGTTTTGGTTTAGGAATTAGGGTTTGGAGTTAGGAAATTGGAACTTTTTGGGGCTTGGAACTTGGAAAATGCGGCTTGGGGGTCTGTTGGGGGAGTTGGTGGTCGTTGTGGGGGGTTGTGAAAGCTCGAGAGGTCAGGCTGGAGTTTGGAAGAATGGAATTTTGGGTTCGATAAAGGGTCAAATTCCCTTCATTTTTTTCCCTTGAAAAAACCCCTTTGTTCTTTTAATACCTACCTTCCTTAATACTAAGACATCCTTAATACCCGGCGACTATGGTAAAAACACGCCCGTGTCTAGGTAAAGTTTTGAAAAGAAGAAAACCTAACAGAAGGAAAAACTTATTTGCTCAGAAGCAGGAGTGTGGTGACTCCCCGACGCGATGACACCAAAGCCACACAAGCGAAGGGCTGCTTCCCCTTCACACAACGAGAAACTTGGTCCTCCTGGCAACAAGAAGGGCAAGTCCACGCCTGTGCCTCGTAATGACTTGAGCCTAAAGCCAGGCGTGGTGACAAGACAGCAACTCAAACGAAAGATCGCCCAAGTAGAAAATGAGGAGTCAGAAGTTAAGAAAGCTAAGCATACCTCCGTGGTGGATGAGTATTTGTGCGCGGAAACAGGCGTATATATAGGTGAGTCTAATGTCAGGAAAATCATCAGACTGGATGCTGCGAAAAATTCGTGTACAAAAAGACATTGGGCATCGCGGCGCGGCCGGTCTCCAACGCCGACGAAGAGGTCGAGATATGAACCCGACCACGAGGAGGAGACAACCGCAGACTCCGTAGAAAAGACTCAAGAGTCGTCTCAAAGCGATAAATAAAAGGTGTTGCCAGAGTCCGGGGCCGAAACGTCATCCCCGACAGCCAGGAGCCAGACGGAGGAAAGCGTGAATAGTCCGTCTGGTAGTCGCACGTCCGTCGAGGAGGAAACTGATCCCGGTGATGAGAGTGAATCGTCACAAGAGACTGACGGAGATGAGACAAGCAAGGCGACAGCCAGGGATTCGATCATGGAGAGGGGCGCCCTGCTTCGTCTGCGTCACAATGACATTCTGCGTCACAAATTCATTCACCTGACGTCTCCGTGGAGTGAGGTTGTGTTTTTGAGCTCTCGGGATTAGAATTGCTACGTCTGTGATGGAGAGTGTTGTGGTGGCGGAGAGAGAAGTGGTGTTGTGTGCTTCTGCGGGGGTTGAGAGTGGTAGTGTGGTAAGAGTGAAGGAGGCTGAGGTTAAAACTAGTGTGGTAGAGGGAGTGAGAAGGGTCGAGGGAGAGTGTAGTGAAGGGTGTGGAGATGCGCTTAAGACTATTCTGGAGGCGATCGAAGACCTGAAAATGAGCTTTGCAAGTGAAGTGAACGAATTGAAAAGCGTTGTGATGAGGCAGGAAATAGAGATACGTTCTCTTAAGTGTGAAGGTGAAGGTCCAAGTGGAGTGAGTGGAGGAGCACATGCGAGGGATGTACCTGTAGGGGTACCAGAGCGAGATGTGACTCGAGAGACTACTAAGGTCACCAGTAAGTCACCAGGGATTGGTGTTTGGAGGGTAGTTGATCATGGAGCCCGCCCGAAGGAGAAAAAGGTAAACAATGACCATGTTGTGTGCACGAACCCTTTTAAGGGTTTACTCTCAGGGCTGCAAGAGGGAGATACGGAGGTAAGGAGGTGGACGATATATCATTCCCACGAAGGTAAAATTTTGGTTGTTGGTGACAGTCAGGTTAGGCATCTTCACAGCAGGTTCTGTGACAGGGAAGGGATGCGTATGAAGTCGGGGGAGTTATCCAGGGAAGGGGATAGGTTATGTTAGTGACCAAGATAGTTGAGTGCATGGCGGACCAAGGGAAAAAGCCCATCGTCTGCCTGAGCGCTGGGAAATGATGTGAGTGTGTAAGAAGTGAGGAATTTCTACGGCGGTTCAAGGGGAAACTGTAGGTAAAGTTAGGGGCAGGGGTGGGTTTCCTGTGGTGTGTTTGGTGTCCTTCCAAGACGTTTGTTGACGACTTCTGGTACTCCAGGGGGGAACAGGCCTCTATGTTCCGTTGGCTGCTATGTTCCAGCGGCTGATATGTACCACTTGAGTCTGCTATGTACCAAACAGGCTGCTATGCACCGCGGCTGCTGTGGACCATCAGGGCTGCTAGTACCATCAGTAGCTGTATTATCATTAACAAAATACCAAATACACTAACAAAATTCCCTTACTTATTACTTTTTTTGTTTGTTATACATTGACAGCGGTAGCACAGAAAAAAGAAAAAAAAAAAAAATAATTTATGTAGTTTGATTCATTGTATTTATATCGAAAAATAAATTTTAGAATCTGTGATTGCCTATCGGTCCCGGAAAATATGTAAGCAGCCGGTCGGCTCATTAGTTACTTAGAAACTCCAGTGGACCTGTTCATTAGTTACTTCGAAACTCCAGGGGGAACTGTTCATTAGTTACTTCGAAACTCCCGTGGACCTGTTCATTAGTTACTTAGAAACTCCATGGCCCTGTTCATTAGTTACTTAGAAACCCAGTGGACCTGTTCATTAGTTACTTAGAAACTCCGGTGGACCTGTTCATTATTTATTTCGAAACTCCAGTGGACTTGTTCATTAGTCACTTCAAAAACTCCAGTGGACCTGTTCATTAGTTACTTCGAAACCCCAGTGGACCTGTTCATTAGTTACTTTGAAACTCCAGTGGACCTGTTCTTTAATTACTTTGAAACTCCAGTGGACCTGTTCTTTAGTTACTTCGAAACTCCAGTGGGGCCTGCTTATTCAGTTATCTTCTGGTACAACCATGGAAATCTGCAGTTTTCCTTTTTTCAGGATGTGGATTGGAAGTCCGCCCGAGAAGGAAACACTTATCTGTGACGGATGTACCAGTGGCGCCATTGCTTTTTGTGGTACATAAATATCCCAATCTGAGTACCGGAATAAAAACAGACAATTGAAAGCTGGTGAAGTTTTTATGTGGTGTTGCCCACTGCCCAGACTATCCTAATTGGACGGTGGTTTCAGGTAAGGTTGGATCAAATACAATTGTATTTGTATTTGAATTGTATTTAAATACAATTTGAAAGTATTTGTATTTCCAGGAGTATTATAAGTTGCTGTACAACGACGACATTTTAAATATCAGTTATCACATACTATGAAAAAGTGTGGATCAGGAATGAGATACATCCTCCACATTTTTTGGAGCTGCTACAAACGCCTAGTAAGAACAAACAACGAGTTGAAGGGTGGCATCATGCGATAAACAAGGATGCCAAAACCAATTCCATTTAATATGTACCCATTTATCAGCATTCTTACGAAGAGGAAAAATAGAATTCCCATGTTAGTGAAATTATATTACCAGAGAAAGTGTATATTACCAAAGGAAACATGCCATCCAAAAAAACAGGTTTTAAACTACAACCTGGGACCGAAATATGAGGGAAAACTCCAATAACGACTTCCGAATTCCCTTAAACCAATGTGCTGAATTGGTGAATCATACAGAGGCTAAGCCAGTATACAAGTTGGGAAGTCAATACAGGCTTAATTTTATAGATTTTCTTTATAGGACAACTTTCATTAAATGTACAACTGTAATTTATGCTAATATTGATTAGAAAATATTTTGGATCTGTGCTAATAAAGACTGATGAAAACAATTCTTTCTTGATTTTATCTAATAAAGACTGAAAAAAGGGAGATTTTATTTCCCTTAACTTTTGGTAGTAGGTAAATAGTAGCCCTGTTCGGTACATAAAAGCTGAAGCAGTGGTACATAAGAGCCGGTACATAGCAGCCCTGCAATGGTACATATAAGCCAAAGCATTGGTACAAAGCAGCCGGTACATATCAGCCGACGGTACATAGCAGCTAGGAAGCCTCCACGGCTATTGCAATAAATTTGCCGGCTGGCACTTCATTGCAAAGACAATGGTTGGGCCTTTGTAGACAGCTGGGACCTATTTTTCGGGCATAATCACCTCTACCGCAGGGATGGGTGCACTTTTCGAGGAAAGGAGTTCAGATCTTGTCTGAATCCCTTGAAAGGGAGATAGATGCACTACAGACTTTTTAAAGACAGAAAACCGGGTTTTAGACACTGGGGTCGGGGTAAAGGAAATTTGCGACACTAGGAGGAGTATCAGAAGGCAGGGAACTAAAGTGATTCGTAAGAAGAGAGAGAGGAGGGGTTTAGTTAAAGATAAAGGGAAAATTGACAAAAAGAAGAGGAGTTGCTTGAAAGTTTACTATACAAACTGTAGGAGTATTTAAAAAAAAAGATAGATTTCCTGAAAGGAATAAATAGTGTACAGGATTTTGATATAATAGCATTAACCGAAACATGGCTGGATATGTCAGGAAAGGAATTTGAGCCGGAAGTCGAGATAGCTGGGTATAGGTTATTTCACAAGGACAGAATAGGCAGACGAGGTGGAGGAGTTGCGCTTTATGCAAGAGATGCATTGCAGTGTTGTGTTAATAATGTTATAAAAACAGATGACAGCATAGAGTCTATATGGGTAGAGGTTACGGAGGGAACTGAGAAAATGGTTTTGGGTGTAGTGTATAACCCTCCAAACTTAGGTAAAGAGGATTCAACTCCTATATGGGAAGAAATAAACAAGGCCTGCTGATATAATCGACTATGCGTGGTGGGAGATTTTAATCTTAGGAATATAGACTAGGATTTAATCATAGGTGACAGTGACGCAGATGAATTGTTAAATATAATCCAGGATAACTTCCTAAGTCAAACAATCAAGGAGCCTACTAGAGGAGATAATATTCTAGATCTATTGCTGACAAATAGAGACAATTTAGTTACAAATGTGGAGGTCGGTGGGAATTTAGATAATAGCGACCATTATGAGATCAGATTTAGCTTAAAATTTGAAGTTGGAAAATTAAATGGCAATAAGCATCGAATACCTAATTTCAGAAAGGCCAATTATGCAGGATTAAGAAGACCCCTGGAGGTTATTAATAAGAGGTGTGGGATGGGGGGGAAGAAAGTTTCCCAGGATAACGACAGGGCGATGGACAGCTGGAAAGGCCAATTATGAAGGATTAGGAAGGCACCTGGAGGTAATTGGCGCGGTTAGATATGGAAGTGAGGTCATTGCTGAGAAGGTAATTAGAGCGGTTAGACAGGGAAGTGAGGTCAGGGCTGAGGAGGTAATTAGAGAGGTTAGAAATGGAAGTGAGGATGAGGTTGAGGAGGATTATACTTCATTTGTAAGGAGTATAATTGACAGACAGAAAAGAAATATTCCTTATAGGGATATAAGGTCCAGAAAGAGTGATCCAAAATGGATGACCACCAATTTAAAACACAACATTGAAGTAAAAAGAAACATTTATTTAGGGTTCAAGGCAGGATTGGTAAACAAAGAACAGTATAACGTGATGGCATGGACAGTGAAGAAATTAACTCGAGTTGCTAATAACAATTATGAGATTAAAGTAGCAGGACAGGCGAAAAGGGACCCAAAAGGGTTCTATCAGGTATATAAAACAAAGACAAGGGAATTGGTTGGGCCGTTAAGGTCAGGACAGGGACAGGGTCTTAAATACGGATGAGGATATGTGTAAGAGTCTAAATGATTATTTCTTAAGTGTTTTTACGGAGGAGGATACACAGACGATACCTGATAGTGAACAGATGTTCAAAGGAAGCGATGAGGAGAAACTGAAAGATATTGTGATAACTAGGGAAATGGCGGAAGAGGGTATAGAAAAAATGAAAAAATTTAAATCGCCAGGACCAGATGAAGTGTATCCCAGGGTATTAAAGGAATGCAAGGAGGTTGTTAGTGAGTCGTTAGTGCACATTTTTAGGAAATCGGTTGAGATAGGCGATGTGCCATTATTGTGGAGGAAAGGAAATGTTGCTCCCCTATTTAAGAAGGGAGACAGAGGACTAAAGTCAAATTATCGACCCGTAAGTCAGTGGTGGGTAAATTATTTGAATCTATTATTGCAAAAAACAATAGAGAGCACTTAGATAAACATAGTTTGATCAGAATTCACAACATGGATTCACCAAGGGTAGGTCATGTCTCACCAATTTATTGAGTTTTTATAGGAAAGTTTATGCGACGGCAGATAATGATAAGGATTATGATATAAATATCTGGACTTTAGTAAGGCATTTGCCAAAGTACCACACGAGCGACTCTTAAATAAGGTTAGGGCTCATGGAATAGATGGGAAGGTTCTTCATTGGATCAGAGCTTGGCTAAGTAAAAGGCAACAAGGGGTTACAATTAATGGTTCTAAATCTGAATGGGGACTGGTGACAAGTGGAGTTCCACAAGGGTCTGTTTTGGGTCCATTACTATTTTTTATTTACATCAACGACTTGGATAGTGGGATTAGCAGTGGTATCAGCAAGTTTTCCGATGATACTAAATTAGGTAGGATTATTGGATCACAGTATGATGTAAATATATTGCAGGGAGACTTAGATAAACTTAACGAGTGGGCAGTCAGATGGCAGATATAATTTAATATTGATAAAAGCAGCGTTATGAACGTTGGTAGAAAAAACCCTGGTAATAGATACACCATAAGCAATGTATCGCTGAAAAGATCAGCAGGTGAAAAAGATCTTGGAGTGAGGGTGAGCCCAGACCTCCGACCTAGGAAACAATGTATTGAGGCCAGAAATAGAGCTAATAGAGTATTAGGATTCATTACCATAAGTGTTAAAAGTAGAAGTGCGGAGGTTATTCTAAAGCTTTATCTGGCTCTAGTCAGGCCTCACCTGGACTATGCGGTTCAGTTTTGGTCTCCATATTACAGGAAGGATATAGCCTTGTTAGAAACAGTGCAGAGGAGGATGACCAAAATGATACAAGGGATGCGTAGCTTTAGTTATGAGTGGAGATTGAAGTTATTAAAATTACACTCACTCGAGGGAGGCAGAGTAAGGGGCGATCTGATAGAAGCTTTTAAGTGGATAAAGGGATTTAATAAAGGAGAGGTAGGAAAAGTTATTACTGCTTTTAACCAGGGTAGAACAAGAAGTAACGGATTCAAGCTGGAAAAGCGTAGAATTAGAAAGGAAATAGGGAAAAACTGGTTCACAAATAGGGTGGTGAATGAATGGAATGGTCTCAGTAGACAGGTAGTTAGTGCGGAGTCATTAGGGAGCTTTAAAGAGGAGCTGGATAGGTTCATGGATGGGGATGAAAGGTGGATGTAGGTAGTGTTAGGCGACAGGAACTACCACGTGTAGGCCTCGCGGCCTCTTGTAGCCTCCTTATTTTCTTATGTTCTTATGTTCTTATTCATCTGCTGGAGAAGCGTGAGTTGGAAGAAATTAACCACTTTTTATCAGAGTTTGGGCGGCGGCAGCTACGGGACGTGTTGTCTGGTCCTGCATCCCAACACACACCAGGAACTCGTTATCAAGACGTTTGGGTAGGATAACTCGCGTTGAACAATTTAGTTGACGAGGCGATCAACTTGAAAGAGCTGTGTGTCCTCGTCGGTGTGCAGCGTCTGCTCGGGGTGTGCCTCGAGACGAGACAGTTAGTCACTTATTACGCCGGAACAACCGTTGGCAAGTTTTTCAGCTCGAGTAACTCGTTTGTAGACGTCATCAAAGTGATTTTGCAGCTCTCCCGCACGTTCAAGCGCATAGTCAAGCTAGGCTTTGCGCATAATGACGTCAAGGGGGACAATATATGTGTGCTCATAACCGTCTAGGCGCCAACAGCGACTGTAATAGATGTGGGTTTGGCCGCCAGGCTGGGCACCTCCACTATCTACGCCAAGACTTACCACACTCAAGGCTACCCCTGGATCGCCCCGGAGCTTCTGCTGCACACCCACCCGTGCAGCGAGGCGAGTGACGTGTATGTCCTGGGATACCTTATCCAGGGGGCGTTGGGGCTGCACAAGGGGCAGCACCCTCACCCCTCACTGGCCGAGGTCGCGGGGTGGGTGCGGGCGGCAGCAAACCATGAGCCTAGTGAGCGACCCGGCCTCAGCGCGCTCATCGGGATGCTGAAGGCGGCGCTTTTGAAAGCCAGGGCGGCCCCGTCCACCACCCTGAGCGAGTTGATAGCCGAGGCCTTGCTGCTTGGAGAGCCGCGCGGCAGCAAGGGTTTTACGCCCAGCGTTGGTGATGACGGTGGTGCCCGTGGCAGCTTTGGCTCAAAGCCCCGCGGTGGTGATGACGGTGGTGCTGGAGCCGAAGATGGCTTCCCTTGCGGGGACTACATTGCGACCAGTTGGAAGGTGAACATGAAGAGGCAATACATACTCGTAGAAGGGATCGGGCTGTTGAGGCATAACAGTGTGCCGCGGCAAGGAAGCCACGCCATGTTTGGTACAACACTGAACAACACATCTGTCTTCCTCCCATGACAAAGACCAATATAATACAGAGAAAAACAACTTTGTTTCAATGCCCCTTTGGGAGGACACTCCATATCTCTTACTTAGGATCTCTTACTTACTTGTTTTTATTCATCAGTTTGAGTTATCTCATGCAGTATTTATTTACTATACCCCAGAACACACACATACACACACACACACACACACACACACACACACACACACACACACACACACACACACACACACACACCTACACACACACACACATACATACACACACACACACACACACACACACACACACACACACACTCACACGCACACTCACACACACACACACACACACACACACACACACACACACACAACACACACCACACACACACACACACACACTACATCACTCACACACATACACACACACCAGAGGTGGGCACTTCCGCAAACACTTCCGCAAACCGCATCTTCCGCAAATTGCGGGAGTTCGAATTCGTTTGCGGATTTGCGGAAGTGTAAATGTTTGCGGATTTGCGTTTGCGGAAGCACTTCCGCAAACGCAAACATGTCCGCAAAAACCTCCCAAGTAGATAGATTC